>VBVQ01001667.1:0-27081 GCA_011636635.1 Tetramorium simillimum
TTATTCATTAGTATATGATAATCTTGTTGTGTACTTCTTTTTTTACAAACTTACTTCTTTTTTCCTTTTTTCCTCTAAAGCTTTCTGTCTCTCTTCCTCTTCCCTCCGAACCTTATATTTCTTGATATTCTCAGAAAGAGTTCTGGATTGTTTAAATTGCTTTTTCGGTGGCGTGAATTTCGTTTGATAACACAGAATGGTCTATTGAAAAATAAACATTTTTTTCAGTGAGGACAGTTTAAAGGTTGAAGGTCTGGGCGAAAAGATTTCTAACCTAAACTGGTCGTTGCCTGACTGCATACTTTCGACAGTCCGATTGTAAATAAAATATACATATAAATATACATAATATGTATATCAACAAAATGAACTAACCTGTTTCTTCGTCTCGTTTTTCTGTGCGACGAAGATTATCTTGCTGAAATCCATTTTATTGGCACCTACGAAAACAGCAAGCTAAAAGAAAATCGCAAACTTGCGATTTTACGAAAATATCATATGTTTTATATCAGCGTGAATATATTTCTCTTCAATTCGGCTCGACTAGGATCAATTACGGCATTTTTTAGGTTTGAATCCTCGCGCATCCTCGTGCGGGATGCCATTATGCGGGATAGCTCTGATTGGTTGGGCTATGACGGACGCTCTATCACGCATCACGTACCATGTGACCGCAGCCGCAGGTTTCTCTCTGGTGCAACTGAGAAGAACAGATCAATGAACCACGCTGGGTGACGTCTCGTCGTAAAAAGGGTAATTTAAGTCAACAAATTACGCGTGGTTTTTCGCAATTTGAAACTCAATCCTTTCGTATAGTTAAAGGGGATATTTATCTTTGCGCAAGAATAATTTTTAGGTAATGAGCGGAACGATATCGGTGTCTTTCATCAGCATTTTAGGATGCTAACCTATAACATAACCTATCATTCCCATTTTTTCAATAAATCTCTCAATTGAGGGACTTGGCGTTTCTCACGATAGTCGAAAATATATATATATATATATATTTTACCAAATACGTTGTCTGTACCGTTCGGGTATCATTTTCGATGCTGCTGTATTATCACACGTTACACGTGTTTTCAGTGAAACATGGTGCTGTCATGTCGATTTTACAAGGAAAAATATCCGGAAGTGGAGGACGTGGTGATGGTGAACGTACGCAGTATAGCCGAGATGGGCGCGTACGTGCATTTATTGGAATACAACAACATCGAGGGCATGATCCTGCTCTCTGAACTCTCTAGGAGACGTATTAGGTCCATTAATAAACTTATCCGAGTAGGCAAAACCGAACCAGTCGTCGTAATCCGTGTAGATAAGGAGAAAGGTACGTGCGGACGTCTTATTATTGATTCGCAATGTCTATAATGAAAGGTATAAATTGCGAATTCCAGGCTATATTGATCTAAGCAAGCGTCGTGTGTCCGCTGAAGACGTGGAGAAGTGTACGGAGAGATACGCCAAGGCTAAAGCCGTTAATTCGATTTTAAGACACGTGGCAGAACTTTTGCACTATGATAGTGACGATCAGCTTGAGGAACTCTATCAGAAAACAGCCTGGCACTTTGAGGAAAAATATAAGAAACAGAAGGCGTCTGCTTATGATTTTTTCAAGCAATCAGTATTGTAAGCAAGATCCACGTGCAAACACGAGATTTATGCAAGTATATCTGAGGATAATCTGTGAATGTGAACAATTTTAGGGATCCCTCCATTTTAGCAGAATGCGGTCTGGATGAACATACGAAAGAAGTATTGCTGAATAATATCAAGCGAAAACTCACCTCACAGGCGGTCAAAATTAGAGCGGATGTGGAAGTGGCGTGTTATGGCTATGAAGGGATCGATGCTGTGAAGACCGCGCTGAAGGCTGGCTTAGCTCTTTCCACCGACGAACTTCCCATAAAAATTAATTTAATTGCTCCTCCATTGTACGGTATGTTTCACATAATAACAATAATAATGATAGTAAGAGGGACAGTCTTTAGCCTGCCTGTGGCACTCAGACTCAGATTAGGTCTATTGCCTGCCCGTTTCCAGCCTGCCAATTATGAAAGTCGATTCTTCTTCAAGAGGAATCGGTCTCCAATCGGTAGGCGTCTGAAAAAAATGGGATATATATGGGAGGAGAAGCCACTGGGATTTAAACCCAGGACCCTTCCGTTACTAATCACTCGCGTTAGCGCGGAACCACGTGTCACCCCATGTTTCACATTGTCTTTCAAATCAAGTGTATTAGATCGCAATGTTATGTTTTATATTATAATTTTCAGTCATGACAACGTCTACCCCGGAAAAACAGGATGGTTTAAAAGCGTTGGGCGACGCCATCGAAGTCATACAGAAAAAGATAACGTCGCTTGGTGGTGTGTTCAATGTTCAAATGGCAGTAAGTTTCATGGAGTACATTTACTTAATTCATTCCTGCGTACTGTAATAAAGGAGCTATACCATTTTTTCTGCAATATTAGCCAAAAGTTGTTACCGCGACGGACGAGGCGGAGTTGGCGCGACAGATGGAAAGAGCAGAGCTTGAAAATCAAGAGGTTGCTGGAGATGACGAGGATGAGATAGAAGGAATGGAAGGCGATTTCAGTGGTGGCGAAAGTGGTGGCGAGCGGACCATCAAAGGCATTGAACAGAATGGCAAAGCGATCGATTCGAATGACAAAGAAGATGTGTCTGATGATGACAATTGAATATACATATATATACATATATATTTGTGAGAATAATAAAGTACACATTCGATTAATTAACGGATATTCGCATGTGTTTTTCAATAGCAGGTAGAAAAATTTCTACTGCCTTGCTGAACATGTCAGCGTGACTTTTTAATACGAAAATAAAAGTGTAAAAAATCGATTACTGTAATTTTAGAAACGAAATTTTCTACTGAATTATATCAACAAACAATAAACGATCTAACGACAGGTGTTTTTATTTCTAGTAAAAAGAACTCCAAGCAATTATTCCAAGTCTCTAATTATAATATGTTGAGTGTTTTACATGTTTAATTAAAAAAAAAATTAGTAATTTAATATCAAAATGTGCATCGAGCTGTTTTTTTTTATTCGGTCATGTTAATACGGGTATTTACAGAGACGGGTATTAATACACATTTCAAGTTTTAATATGTTTTTATTAAAACTGTAGTTTCAGTGACATTGCTTATTCATTAGCAATCGTTACTTCCACCTCTACACCAGGCTCGATGGAGATGCTTGTGATTTGTTTTACAATCTCGGATGGCGAATACAAATCGATCACTCTTTTGTGAATTCGCATCTGGAAGCGATCCCAAGTTTTGGAACCCTCGCCGCAAGGTGTCTTACGGGTCGTTATTCTCAGAATCTTGGTTGGCATGCGAACAGGTCCTTTAACCTTCAATTTTTGCTTCTTAGCTCCATTGATTAATTCCGCACACACTAAAACAGAAGTAACAATGGGTTATTTATTGTATTTGTAGGTCTATAAAAATTATACACTGCCATTTGTTGAATAAATTTTTTAATTTGACAAAATAAATGACACTTTTGAGTCTAGTTCACCTTTCTCGAGGGATCGAACATTGCGCGACGTGAGTGTGATCCTAATTCGATGAATAGGAGTGACTTCTTGTCCTGGTTTCTCAGGATTGTCGACTTTGGTCGTTGCCTGAGAAATGAAAAAAAAAAAAAGATTAACCCTTTTACGCACACAACATACAAAATATTTAGAATATATTAGTAACAATTTCACGTTTCTCTTTTAAATTCTTTGCAAATATATATATATCGCGTGAATGTTCGTTCAGATTTTCAGTGCGTCTTATTATGATGTCCTACGAAGCTCCGGTAGCGCCTAACCTAAATCAGTAATCGACACAACGCGTACGACGGGGAATATATTATCGCCACGGCAGAAGTAAATCTGTGATTGTTAATCAACTTTGCTCGAATTATTTACCATGGTTGAAACTTGTTGCACTGGTCGAGATAACCAATTTGTACGGAGTAAAACTGATCAGCGCTGAACCAGTACGCCAGTACGTTCCACGTGCACAATACAAGAGAGAGGGTGGAGAGAGCAGCTTAAACCAGCTCCGGTCTCCACTTCCGATCGGCGTCGCGTATAGGCCGCTTCTTTCGCGCATGTGCGCCAAGTGCGATCTCAGTGAAGTAGCTAGAGCCAGTAAAAAGATATGCCAATAATTGCCCGTAAAATATTTTCTAAATATAACTGAAAACAGAGAGGAAATATGTAAGAAATAAAAAAATATAATCTTCAATCTCGGAATTTGATTAAAGTTAAAATCTTAATTTGAAAAATGATATAAACGCAGTATATTGGAACTTGCAATCAATTCTTTCATTCATCGTGAACGCATAAGCTATAGGCATAAAGTCCTGGATAACGATCATGTAACTTTCGGAAACGTGAGAAGTGGAAAGTTTCGTGTGAATTCAAGGATTCCAACCGATAGAATCGCTATGTTTACGTGAAACTTTTCACTTTTCATGTTTCCGCCCAAAGGGAAAAGTTATATCGGAGAGAAACCTACGTAGGCCAAATATCGGTCCCACGAAAAAGGCCGAGATGGCCGCTCTCAGGTTTCTCTCTGGGCTGCGGTCCACTTGACGCTTCGAATGCTTCAAAGTGTTCTTCTTCTCCTCCTTCTATCTTTATTAAAATGAAGAAAAATACTTTGAAGCATTTGTAGCGTCAAGTGGACCGCAGCCCTGGTTACATGGGATCTGTTCTTTATTGCTGCACTACTGCAACAGTGCAATAAGTTAGAACAAAAAAAAGTATATTTGTTTCATTCTAACTTATCGCACTGGTGCAGCAGTACAGCGATTAAGGACAGGCCCATGATCGCTACCCTGGTTCGTAATAGGTCTATTCTTTTCAGCTGAACTGGCTGCACTAGTTCAGAGGTTATCTTTCTCCTTCCAATACGGAGGAAAAAGGATAACCTCTGAACTAGTGCAGTCAGTTCAGCTAAAAAGGACAGGTTCAATGTTTGCCTACACGACATAACCTCAAATTCGTCCACAACGAAACGTGCGGTTGCGTGCGGTGCGTATGCATGATGTAAACGATACGCGGTTAAAATCATTTTAAATTAAAATGACAATAATTGATAATAGTACTTGACAAACGTTATATCCAGTAGTGAAGAAATCTAGTGTTGCGAGATGACCACGCCGGTGTGCGCGTTATAAATGTAGATGCAAGTTTCCATCCGGTTTTGTTCGAAAGACCTGAGAGGTATTTGCACGAACGTCCACATTGTTTATACGCACAAAGCTAACATAATATAAGATAAAAGTTAATAATAGAAAAACCTAATAAAATGAGTGTCGCAATGATTCAAAGGCTCGTGGTGTCGAGCTGCGGAGGTAAAATTAACATTGACGCATACCGAAGGGTCGCGTCAAGTCTGAGTGTTTTACGTGGGAGGACGGCAGTGATAAGAGCCGAGTTTCCTGCGCATTACACATGCACAATTCACAGGAGACTTTTCCACGATTCTGCGATCCGTTTGGAAAAAATTAATCCAAAAGCGAATGGATATGACATCATAGATACGATATCTACATTTCAAATAAAAAAGAATCCGTCTAGGAGAAACAGAATCGTAATAAATAACACGATTCCAAAGCCTAATGTAAGTTTATTACGTCAAGAGTTAGAACATTACCTTGCGCCTAGATAATAAAAAAAAGAAATGAAAGGAAACATGTATGAAAGAGAGATTTCTTTATTAGGCATGGTCCGTGAAAGCTTTAGCCACCGCCGAGGAGTATAATTTGGAAGATTTAGCGTACGGCCTGTTAGATCAGCAGTTGTATATTCCTAGTAAAATATCTACTTCGACTAATCGTAAGTATCTTTTAACTGACATTCTTCGGCATTTCAAGTCTTCCTGAAATAATAATGACACAAGTGCTTGCGCGAGATTGCGCGATCTCGCTAATTACTCGAAGTTTATATAAATGTTTGCACAGCACCGGGTATACCTTTATCTCGTTTAATTCATTTATCATTCGTTACTTATCCTCGTACATATAAAGAGCAGACAGTTAATTGGAATCGTCAGTTGCTGTCAGTCGCTGTAAGTTGCTGATTGGTAAGCACGATTTACCAACCAGCAGCTTATGGTTAGTTTTTATATTTCGCGTGATAGTCTCATGATTAATCATCATATATATTTGTTGTATCAACACAGCGAACTACACAAAATTAATTATATCACAAAATAATAAATTAGGAAGAATCAAATACAGTGGAGTGATTGTTATAATTTTGATTACAAATAGTTATATATTTTTGTTGTGAAGAATGCCTTATCATTGTGTAAGCCAAAGTAAATATTGAGTTTATTCATATGAAAACAAAGCTTCTGTGTATAGAGAGATATTTCGTGGAAAGATACCAAAAACAAATTCTAACAGTTTAATTGAAAATACAAAAGCAAAGTAAAATAATTACAGTGCATTCTAGAAATTAGAAACTTAAAGTACAATTTAGTTTGGAAGGATGAAAGAAGAGAAGCAAGCGACAATGAAATTGCCTATCCCGCTGGATTTACCAAAAGAAGATTTGGAAGAATTGATAGATAAGGCAAAGGACTGGGCACTTATGAATGGAGTATGCTTGAGATCGAGAAACAATTTTGACAGGGATGTCCTGCAATTCGCGCCGTTCACACTGTTCCCGTCACCATTTCCCCGAGAGGAATTTTACAACGCTTGTGATATTCAGATCATTTTGAATATACTCATACATAGAGTAGCTCATGATTATGATTTTTTGAAAGATACTTTACAAGAAACTATAAAAGTGGATGACTTTACTCAAAACTTGTTTGACATCTATGAGATCATTCACAAGGAAGGGGTTGTTCAGAAAATATCCCTTGGCATGTTACGCTCAGATCTAATGTTGGATACGAGTTGTCCCAAGAAAGATACTAAAATGCTCAAGTCTCACTGCTGCTGGAAGCAAGTTGAGATAAATACAATTGCCTCTGGATTCGGTTGGCTAGGACCCGCATCTACGCAGTTACACAAGTTTGTCTTGCAAGAGCTCGGCTACACAGCCGAGCTGAAAAATCTTCCTGAAAATAATGCTCTACAAGCACTGTGTTCGGGTTTATTAGAAGCATGGAATCTATATGGTGATTCACAGTACGTTTGTAATTTCTGTCAATTTCTAATCTTATTATTCATTCAATTTTGTATATCAGTTTTTATATCTTTTTACGTTATATTGGTTGAATAATATTTCAATTTTTTTTTATATTTAAAGACATGTGATTATTTGCAGAGCAGTTATTTTGTTTGTTATCGAAGATGTTACATATAATATTTGCGATCAACGTTTTCACGAATATGAGATACGAAAGCAGAATCCGAACGTAAAAGTAATTCGTAGAAATCTGACACAATTAGCGGCTACCGCGAGACTGGGCCCCAATATGGAGTTAATAGTGAACAATTATGTTGTGGCAGTAGTTTACTACAGATCCGGCTACGAGCCTGGCCAATATCACATCCAAAACGAATGGGATGCTAGATTACTGATCGAGAGATCATTGGCAATCAAATGCCCAAGTATTCCATATCACTTAGCCGGTACAAAAAAGGTTCAACAAACTCTTGCAAAACCTGGTATGATTACACGTTTCTTAAAGGATGAGAAAACGGCGATCAAGATTAAAGAAGTATTCACTGGTAAGAGGTTTTCTTATCTATTTGAATAAGTTACAGAAAGATATACCCCCTAATATTACTAATATTAATAATGCAACATGTAATTATATTATTTAATTGCACGTAAAATTAAATTATATAGAACAAAAATAATACGATTTTCTTGTTTCAGGTCTTTATCCACTGGACTTTGACGAATATGGGAATGCCGCTGTAGAGATGGGTATTTCGAATCCTCAGCGTTTCGTGTTAAAGCCACAGAGAGAAGGCGGTTGTAATAACTTGTACGGGACAGATATAAAAAATTTTCTGGAATCTGTGAAATCTAAAGAAAATCGAGTAGCTTGGATTCTTATGGATCGGATTTATCCACCGATACACAAAAATTATACTGTGAAATATGGAAACGGAAATATGAATTTAGAGGCGAAAGAGCTAGTCTCAGAGTTAGGCATATTCGGCGTTATTATTGGAGATGATAAAAACATTATGGTAAACAAACAGGCTGGTCATATGTTAAGAACAAAATTGTCCACTGATAATGAAGGCGGTGTATCGACCGGTTTAGGTGCTTGTGACAGCCCGTTTTTGATCGACTGATGCACAAATTCAATCATAAAAATTATATTACTCATTATGCACTTATATATCATTATATCATTCCTCTCTCGAAGCAATATTCGTTTCCACAAGTTCGATATTTATATAAAAATTGAAATTTCATATGTATTTTTATTTTTAAGTACATATATACTCGTACGTATAGATACACACACATATATATGTACGTAAAATGTACGTAAAATATATTTTGAAATAAAATGCATTTATTTATCAATAAAAACTTTTGTTCTATTATTAAAATAAATAAAAGTCCTCTCTTCTGCTTTCAAATCCTAGAATTAATTAAAATTCAGTTCGTTCTATACCTTGAACTCAATTTTTTTTGTAGCTTTGCCTGATGTTATACATGCAATAGCCAAATACGAAGTAGGGCACGAACCACGAGAGATTTTTTTCTTTCGGGAAGGTAGCATTGTTATGTGGAATATCTCTGATCTCGAATGCGGCAATCTATTGCAATTTTTGAGACGTTATGAGAAAAATCGTTACATGGAAAAGCTGGTTCATACTGAAAGCGAGTTAATGAATTATACTTATGCAGATTCTGGGTATCTTTTTTTCGTTACTAAATATTTTTATACTCATAAACTCTCCACTGATTATGATTGAAATAAATTGTAAAGAAAATTAGACAAATGGGTATTTTCAAAAGTAGATTTAATAATTCTTGGTCTAATCTAATAGGAAAAAAAGCCATTTGAAGGATGGCGATATTGTCCTGGCGCAGGAAGCTGAGAATTTGGATAAGTACACCTTCTCCAATGCCATGGCGCAGTCTGTCAAATTAGGCATATGGGAGGCATCGTTAAATCGCTATGTCGATTCAATCGAATTCGTCACGGAGGATCTAAGGGTTGGCAAGAAAATTAAAATGACGCAGCACGAGGTGTTGAAGAAACAAGGGGAATTATTTTCCCTTAGACATCGAATCAATCTAACATCAGATTTGTTAGATACACCTGATTTCTACTGGGACCGAGACGACTTGGAAAACTTGTATCAACGAATTTGCGGATATTTTAGCATCACAAAACGTACGAGAGTAAGTACTCAACATACATTTTGTTGCTTTCTGTTCTATACGGTACTTGTTTTCTACTTGACATATATTTTTTACGCAGGTGATGAACGACAGATTAAATCATTGCTTGGAACTAGTAAGCATTTTATCGTCGCATTTGAGCGATCGTCATCACGTTCGTTTGGAGTGGATGATTATTATACTTATCATGGTGGAGGTCGCTTTCGAAGTTTTGCATTACATCGATCGGTATCTTGTGAAATAGTAATCTGATAGCAACAGATACCGTTGTACAGAGATAATTGTATTGTATGAAAGTCAAATGATATAAATATACTATGTATATACTTCGTAAATATACATTACCATTTTCTGATCTAAAAATATTGTCTCATCGAATTTTACAATTTGTATTCTTATGTATTTTACGACAATAGTGACCTTTTGTTAATTTGAAAGATTGTCTATTTTTTTATGAAACAGAATAATATCTTAAAACAGCAATATTCAAATAAAATTCTTTTATTAATTTACATAGCAACATGATCGTTTAACGATATTCTGCAATCTTTGATGGAATCACGAATTTGTCGGAATTCTGTTCGAGCAAGCACGCCAGGAGACGCGGAACAGAGAGAACAGTGCCCGAGATCACCGCGGGAAAGTCCCTACCACTGGGCGTTTGATAGGCAATCAGTAATCTTTTGCTGAAGTAATCGCCACAAGTGGATACGTGTCCGATTTCAATATACCGATTCATGAACGGCGACCACATCTCGAAAGATACGCGCATTTCCTCACAGGACTGTAATTCGGACGCAGGTCGCATAACGACACGATAATGGTCGCACAAATCGTCGTACAACCTGCATACAGTCTCCACAAGTTGCTCGAACAACATCCTATAATCCTCGCTCTTCGTATCCTTCACTACGACAAAGGCATGTGCCGCGGAAACCTGACACGCTGTAAACAAGCCGCAGGCGTGCGAATCACGTGGCAACGGTGCGTACTGTCTGCCGGTGGCGAAATACTTGAGCGGGAAATCCTTGGGATTTATCAGCTGCTTTGTATGGAACGCCAGGAAAGAGATCAAGCTTGCGCCACCGACCAAGTGCATGCGATTCGGCGAGCCTCTCTCGACCTCGTTATGATTCTCTATCATAAAGGCAGCCGTAGGATCCTCGTGATCCAAACCGGACGCTTCCACTAGAAGACTGCGGCTGAAATCCGTGCCGCTCATCCTGACCATATTGTTATCACCCAGAACTCGGCCTGCGTGTGCCAGCACAGCGAGCTCGAACAAGACCGCGTCGTTGCTTAGGTAATAACAGAGAGGACTCTTGTACTCTAACAGGTCTAGACTCGTCCCAATATCAATGTGACTCTTCCTATTCTTCTGCGATACTTCCGTAACGCTGCCGACACTCTTCAGTATCACCGGTTCGCCAACAGGCGTTCTAGGATCCAATTCATTCGGTAACTTTAAAACCCTTTCTATTATGTCTTCATCCAGATCCCAGATCGCTTCTTTCATCGTTTTTATATCTTGCCGTATGATTCTGATCTGTGTCCGCAACTTGAGCACTTCCTGTTCCTGCTCGGCAGTATGCTCAGTACTTTCCAACAGGGTTTTTATGCGATAGGCGAGTTTTGTATTATTATCCTCCAATGCATATTTGTCGGTGACCATTTTTATATAGAAATTCCAAGCTTCTTTCAATTGAACGACATCCATGTCTATCCCGCGCGACGCCAGATTCTTCTGCAGTTTGTCTACATTTGCGAATCTTTCGTCGAAGTCCAGATATGGTGACAGATACGCAAACGCTTTGTAGGCCTTGTTCCCGGAAATGTACAGGGCCGAACTGTAGTCTCTCTCGAAGCTCGAGAGGAAAGTTTTTCGACGAACGTCGCGTATCAAAGTTCTGTACGTACGCTTTAAAGCGTAAGTGAATCTACATAGATTATTAGTCATCGTGTTCTAATTTAAATTCTTTCTCACGTCATAGTCAAGATACGGCAATTCGATATGAATTACAAAATAACTCTATTCGTTTATTTTCATCACTTTAGCATCTGGCTCAGCATCTATCTTATCAAGATCTTTCTGCGTTATGGTTTCAATCTTTCGTTTCTGTGGCGCGACGTAGCTTCCCTTGCCTGCTGCTCTTTCTGATTCTTCGATACTGTACGGCTCCAGCTCTAGCGCTTTTATTCTTCGTTTGTGTACCTTGGTACTGAAGTGAGTATGCAAAGCGGTTTCATTTATGAAATACCTCCTAGAAGCAAATCAAGTTTTAGTTTTAACTTTTAGTATGGACATTACTTTTTGTATCTTCTAAAAATATTTTGTTAATTTCACGAACGTTATTTCTATATATGAAATGACATTCTATAAGCAATACAATACCAACTTGTATGTGATTTAATACGTATCATCAGGCAAATGCTCTCTGAATGAAAAATGATGTAATCTCACATAAAAACATGTACTGTACACTGTAATATTATTTTTCAAAGAATATCTGATGAAAACATGTACTTTGCAGTTAAAATTTTTTCATATTATAGTGAAAGTAAAATGATTTCCATATACACTTAGGGTGCTTTCGGAGAGACGATATTAGCGCTATCAGTCTATCTTCATTATTCACTAAAAATAGAACAAAGATAGACTGATGCTGATAGCGCTAGTAAGTCTCCTCGAACGCACCATTAACAAATAAATTTATTTAATTCTTCGACTGAACTGTAATTTGACCGAATTGTAATTATTTTAATTACAGTTACACGTTACCGAATGACGACTGCCTCCCCTGTTATATTATATAGCACAAAATAACTCAAATTTGTCATAATTAATCGTCATTATATAAAATATCTTTTCGCGAGAGGTTAGGATCGCAACACACGCGTGGAACTTACGCGCAATGCACGCAGTAATGCTGCGCCGCTCCCGGCTTGTCAAAGTCCACCTCCTGGTTCAGCAGATTCCTCACGTTTTCCTCCTTCAGATCCTCGTCGATCTGGAAATGAAGAATACGATGAGCGACGATGGTCCGCAGACACGGACCTTCGACCACGTGTCGAGGAGGTTATGGTTAAATAAAATCGGCGCAACTCACCTCGTCCAAGTCCTTCTTTCTTCGTTTCGTTCGCCAACCTTTCTTCAAGTGCGTGTCACCTCGGTGATACTTTTTACGTTTGTATGTCATCGTAAAATCTACAAAGTCAGCCGGTTAAATTCGAACGTCTGGCCATGTGAGAGATTTTTGTAAATATCGCTGAGCGCAATCGACTTCCATCGATCGAGTCCATCGAGTGTTCATTCATCGAGCATGTCTGTGGAAACAATTGATATTTAGACGACTTGTTTTTTTTTCACGGTATATTGAAAATATATAATTTTTGCAGTCGTGACAATTTTTTTGACTTTACAGAATTAAAAATCCGTTTTCAGAATTAAAGTACACACTGAAATAAAGTCGGAACAATAGATTTTACGTTGAAAAAGAAAGAAAAGTTATAAAAACATGCTTTTTTTATCTATAAGATTGCGATTAGAATTATTGACTTGTGAATACAACAGCTTCGTATAAAAGTTTTGTAGCTTTTAGACACAAAACAAGTATTGTCCTGACTTTTTTTTAATGTCTACTTTAATCGTGTAAGAGTTTTTTAATTCTGTAAAGCCAGAAAAATTGTCATGCTTGCAAAAATGTCGAATCACACAGATTTCGATATTACAGAGTAAGGAAAGCAACAAATTTAATTCCGCTATATCGCGGTCGATTTTTAAATCTGTAAAGCCAAAAAAAATTGTCATGACTGCAAATATTATATATTTTTGTCGGGGGACACAGGAATACGCGCCAAGATGACGCGCGTCGCCGTTTGAATTCTCGCGCTTTTCGCGCCATTCTCTCTCGAGCGGCAGGGCGGCCGCGGCGGGTCGCCGAGAGATGGCGACAGGCGTCGGCGAGACAGGTCGCGCACCCAGCGCCCGGCAGGAGCGTTAATTCAAACGGGGCGAGTGGTGGGGGCACCCATCCATTTTGAAAGTAAAAATGTACTGTGCGATCCGGGATTTTCGTCGGTCGGACGGTACGCCGCCGCGAGGGTAAAAAAGCCGTGGGACACGCCGTAACGGGTCGGGACCTCTGGTCGCTCGCGGAGTGGCCGCGCGTAAAATGACGTAGGAGCGTCGCGTCGAGCGTGAGCGCGCGCGCTGCCCCCGACCGTGTGTGTGTATGTGTGTATGCGTGCGTGTACGGTGAGAGCGGAAACGGTGCGCGGTGTGCCGTCGCGGCGCGCGTCGTAGCGAACGGCGGTGGCGTACGGGAAATTGGCCGCGGTGGCTTCGCCAATGGATGCCAGGCAGCACGGGACGCCATTTTGATATACGGGCGCACGTCAGGCGCTTCGCCTTCGCCTTCGGCTTCGCAGTGAAACGCTCCGCGAGTCGTTCACCGCCGGCCTGCGTAGGACTACGGCGCGGGCCGATTTCGGGCGTTACGCGAGCTGGCCGGGAATCGCCAGGCGGCTGCCGCTGCCGCTGCCGTGCTGCGCTGCGTGCCCGCTCAACGGATCCCCGTGAGTTTCGTTGACAAGTGACAGGTGAATCGATCGGGGCCTACGAGAAAGAGAGAGAGAGAAAAAGAGAGAGTGAGAGAGGGGCTCCTCGTTCCTTGTCGTCGTCGTCGTCGTCGTTGCCGTCGTCGTCGTGATCGTGTCGTCATTGTCGTCGCGGCTTCTCGCGAGAGCCGAGAGAGTGGAGCGAAGCGGAGCGGAGCGGAGCGGATCGGATCGGATCGGAACCGAAGCCGAAGCCGCCGCGAGCTCCGCGCTGTGTCGTGCGTGAACGCGAGTCGCTCGCTCGGCCGCTGCTGACTATCTGCCGCATTCCGCGTTTTCGTGCACGCGCCGCGCCGCGCGGCGCGCCAAGTCTCGCGTGGAACCGCCGCGGGAGCGTCGTACGCCGTTACGCGGCGGCGAGCGGCGAGCGGCGAGTGACCAGTCCGGGGGCGGCGGTGCGGCAGGGAAAAGTCGCCGCCGCCGCTGCCGTTGCCGTCGTCGTCGTCTCGGTCTCGGTCTCGTTTCGCGCGCGCGAGCGAGAGAGCGAGTGAGCGAGCGAGCGTGCGGCCGACCAACAACCGAGAAACAGAGAGAGAAACGGACAGTGTTGCGCGCGCGCGCGCGCGAGCGCGCGTGTGTATATGTGCATGTGCGTGTGAGTGTGTGTGGTGCGCGAGAGAAAAGAGACGAACGAGCGAGAGAGAAAAACAGAGACGGTGATAGGGTGAGAGCGCGAGACAGAGGTATCGAAGAGGCCACCGGCCGACTTGTTCGGTGCGGGACAAGACGACCCGATGTCGGGAGCGGGTCGTGACCCCGTGTCGACCCGCGGTCGTCCTCGTCCTCGCCTCCGCCTTCGTTCCCGCGCGTCGTCGCTACCGTCGTCGCCGCCGCCGTCGTCGTCGTCGCCGTCGTCGTCGTCGCCGCCGCCGCGTCGTCGCCGTCGGTGTCGTCGTCGCCGTCGCCGTCGCCGTCGCCGTGCCTCGGGAGAGCAGCAGCCGCAGCAGGACGCTCCTCGCGTAAATGTGCTCCCGTGCGCGCCCATGTGCTGCACCTCCTTCAGCTTCTCTGCCCGCTACTACCCCCGCGTGCCCTGTAAACCCGGAGCACACCACCCCGATTAGCACGCCCGCGCTCGCGCTAGCGCGCCCTCGTACCCGCGAACATGGCCAAGATCCTCAACAAGGACCCCGTCACGTACGAGAAGGAGAGGGAGAACTTCCTCAAGGACCTCCGGCACTTCCACGAGACCCGAGGGTAAGGCGAAAACGCATCTCTTTCTCGAGATTTCCCTCTTCTTCCACCCCGCCGTCCCGCGTTTGTCTCGAATTTAAATCGCTTGGCCCTCCCCCTCCTCCTCTTGGTCGCGATCGCCCGGCCGATCGACGATCAGAACAGATCAGAAGCCGCAACGACGCGATGAGCGCGCGTTGAGGTTAGGTTCGACTTCGTTCCCCCGACTCGTTGACTTTTGAGGACAAAGGTTCCCGTGATTTCTATTTACCGGGCGTCCCCGTGCGTTTTGCACGCGCGGAAACGCCTCGCGGAGAAAGACGTGGTGGACTTCTCGCGGTATATGCGGGTTGTATTTTATACATACCCACACACATACGCATATATGTATACATATAGATTCGATATAGTGCCGAGATATTCTCGAAATGCGCGACGGTAGCATAAATGCGCTATGAACGTCCTGTTGTTGCCGCGATTCGATTTAGCTCCGGATCTTATATCACGATTACGTGAACCGCGGATCTTTTTTACGACGTGAAAACGGAAATAACGCGCGTTATGCGCCGCTGTTTCGTAAGGCACGCGTTGCGATTCGAATGCGTTTCGTTTGATGGATTCGACAATTGGATTTTCCCGAGCACAGTTTTCCTGAGAGATTTTCACAAATTTATCGATTAAATTTTGCGTTGAGGTTCCACGAATTTCTGCATTACGAGTTTTATCGTCAGATAAAAATATTTTATATATAATATTTAATCTTTAATGCAGATTAATTAGGTGTAAACAAATTCTATTCTTTACGTTTGATAAAAGAAATTGATTGAAGAATCATAAATGAGATTGTTGGTCACTTTCGACATGATACTTAAACAAAATCCTGAAAAAAGATATTGTTTTTGATTTACAAAAATTAATTATTAAACACAGCATAAAATGTGCTTTGAAATTGTTTCTCGAGTGTTTCAAAGATTCGTTCTTTTCTGGATTTCAGGACTCTCTTCAAGAAGTCTCCGAAGATAAATGGGAAGGATATAGATCTGTATTTGCTGTATGTGGTGGTGACCGCTCATGGAGGATGGATTAAGGTGAGTGTCCTTTTTTTTTGTCAAACTGAAAGAGTTTTAATTAAATATATTGTGGGGCATCCAATTAGCCCGGCGTACCTAATTATATTTAAAAAAAAATCGCGCATCTACGGATTAATATTAACGATGTTTTTAATATCCCGCTGCAAAGTATTGCTTAACGAGATATATAAAAACATGGCGGCATTTTTTGTTACGCGATGAAAAATAACCCCCTATTGTACGTATAAAGACACACATCGCAACGCAATTTATAATTATACGATTAAGGAATACGGTGAATTCCGGCGATAAATAATTGTTTGTAAAATCACCGTGGCCGCCATCTCGTTTTGATTAACATTGCGTTTTGATAAAAG
Source organism: Tetramorium simillimum (assembly GCA_011636635.1). NCBI lineage: Eukaryota > Metazoa > Arthropoda > Insecta > Hymenoptera > Formicidae > Tetramorium > Tetramorium simillimum. Next base: position 16,607 of record VBVQ01001667.1, read on the forward strand.
GTCCGCGTCGTCCGGAACGCGAAATGAATTTTCGCGAGCCTCGCTTTTAATTAGCATCCGGTTGCAATTAATTTTGCCGGAACCAAAGTCGACGTTACGTAAAAACGCGGCGAGCGCCCGAGGATAATATCGAGAATACTGCGGAAGGTAGAAAATTGTATCGATAAATGTGTACATCCCTTTCGAGAGCTGCCGTTCTATTCTTTTACGTTAAATTACATTTAACGAATGATACACATATATATGTATATGTAAAATTTGATCCACAAATGAAACTGCGTGAATTATAATGCTTAATTATTCTTACTGCGACGGAAGCATATATTCCGTAATATTAATGTACTTGGCGAAAATTTGCAAACCCTAATCCATTGAGTCAATTAGTTTGTTGGTTTTCTTGGGGGGAAAAAAAGTCAAAGATTTTATTCGCAATCTGGAAAGTCTGTCGACGGATTCGCTTCCGTTCGCGGATCCATTCTCGAGCGATATTTCAATCTTTGAACGATCGAGAATATTTTTCAGGTGTTACGCAAGCGTGCGAGCGTACGCGATTTCCGAAATGCCAATCTCCTCGCGTCTCGCGCTTAGCGATAGTACCATTATTAGTACGACTAACTATAACTGACGAGAATTTGGCATCGGCGAGGCAGATAGCGCGGGCAGAGATGTGGCCCAGATTCCGCGTTGCGGGGTGCTCCGTACAGTGACTTTAATTCCTTCGGTGCCATGATAATCGCACGTCCTCGCGTTACGGCGGGATTAAAACGCTCGCTTTCACCGCTATCCACGCGTTTAAACGCGACAAATCGCGGCGCCTGAAAGTGGAATAAACCAACGCAGCTCACTCCGGCGTAGTTCGAGGCGAACGAAGGAAAAAGAGAAAAGGAAAGATTATGAAATATAGTTACGGAACGAAAGTCAGACGTTAGCATTAGCTTTCGTTCCAGGAAAATAATATATGGAAGAAATATTCCAGGCATGCCAAATATTCGCTCCCAATTCGCCACTTGATTTTTTAAATTTGATGTTTAACCGTTTTGTTTATCTACATTTTTTTTTATATATCTTGCTTTTCTACCTGCCTTTTTCCCTTCTCGGTATTCGATGATTATGTTTAAATTTATCTTGAATGCAGAAGGGGAGGGAAAAAAATATAACGTAGAACATTGTGAAGAAAACGGGAACTCGCGAAAGATCGTGCGCGATTCGATTTCGCGGATATTTCTCCACGATAACGCGGATTGTAACCTGCCCCTTCACGGGCCCGCGTTCCCCGTCGCATTAATTTCCCGGGCGACACGTTGCGCCGTGAAACACACGCCATTGTCGTGTCCCTTTCTTTACGAGCGTGGCAGCAGCGAGCGAGAGAGCCGATACGCGACTCGGCCACGCGATTTCGCCGCGATGTTTACGACCGATTGATTATCGGCCCGACTCTCGTAACGACGAAGGTGGTTTCTGCGCGTTTGGCGAAACCGCACGGCGATAAGTGACCACGCGTGCTGCGCCAGTGGTTATCACATGCGTGTTTCAACGAGTGGCCGGACGGATCTTTCGTGTCGGGCTGTCTGGTCTTGTTCACGGCCGAGCGAGATCTTACCAACGCGGCGTGTCGCTTTCGCGCGATATCGCACGGATCTAAGTAGCCCTCGTAAACGACTTGAATTCGCTGCTCCAGGCTGGCTCCTCGCTGTTTGAAGTTTTGAACCACCGCGCTCGTCTTTCGCGCTGAACGACACGCGTATTTCTCGCGTTATCAACTCGAAGTGGGTTCATACGATGACATAACTCGCGCGTGTCGGAACTTTACGCGCTTCCTCTCTCTTTTTTTCTCACGTTCGTTCTCTTCAACCTTCTCCGGAGAAGGAACGTGGTGGCGTCAATGATCGAAGAAACGGCGGTACAATCGGTACAATGGAAAGAGAAGAGATGACGAATCCGAGGGGGGACTTGGAGAAATCACCGCGTATGGGTATCAGAGGTTAATAACTTCTTCGGTTGTCTACCGTACGATAATTATAACGTTTATATTGTAATACGGCTGTCGTTGTCGAGCGTAATAATTAAAAAATTTAAGGTATAATTGACTTTTGACGCTTCTCGGCATTGATTATCGAATTTCGATGGTATTGTCCAATATCCTTAGACTATTATAGCATACAATGGATTATTAGTTAGACATATAGCGGTCGAAGGCTGATTCGCGCGAATGGTTGGCGCCGATATCGGACGCCTAGATGAAAACATTAGGACAACGTGGGATGCGACGTAGGGTCAAGGTCGTTCGTGGAGGTACCATACTAGGCGGGTGAGATAGATCATGAGGCAATGGTAGAGAGAAAGAGGGAGAGGAGAAGGAGAAGGGAGAGGCCAGAGGCCAGGGAAAGCAGAGAAAGAGAATGAAGGGGGAAAGAGAATGGGAGGTAGAGAGCAAGCAGCTCGAGGTCGAGGTGGTGCGAAGGCTTTTCCCCCCTCAACAAGTGTGATCCAAGTTCGAGGCTCGTCGCTAAATTGTATGACGTGCAAACTGGCCCGGCTGCGCCGCGCCGCGCCGCGCCGTCCGCTCGGAATGCCTCGCCTGTGCGAACGTGGATAGTTTCTGGGTGCATCGGTAATTATCGGTCGCTATGTCGCCGCCTGCCTCTGGATTCCCGTGATGGATAAGCTGCCTCGCGAACCGCGGGATTTTCGGAAACTCCTGCGAAGTGACATTCGTTCTAGACGCGAGAGACTTTTGTTCGTGTGAAAATTTGCATGCGCAATTATGTGTCTTCATCGTATCTTCTTTTCGTCATTTTCTGACATTATTATTATTATTGTTAAACAAAGCTGCCGCAAATTGGGCAGAGTAACAGAATTAAAAAAAAATCACGGAATGATTCTCAGAAAGAATTTTTTAATCGCATCAAGATAAATTGTGTGAGGAAAGAAAACCGCACGAGTCGTGGGCGTGACTTGAAAAATGGTTACGAAAAACGCAACGTGAGTATATCTCGCGATAATCGACGATCGCAATTTATTGATATGCCTAATCGAAAAGAAGACACGCCGATAACGACGATTATAATTAGATTCTCTTTAGCGGGCGAGCTTACAGCTCGAAAGGTCTGAAACGTCTTCGCGCTCGTAGAGTTGCGGCGGCACATCGTCGACGACGACGAAAGTTGTTCCCTTTGTATATGGACTTCGGTCTTACGCTCGGAGCGCTCGGAGCGCTCGGAGCATCGGGTTCACCGGGAGCGGCGTATTGCGTTACCGGCAAAATTATTGTCCGCGACGTGCTCGGCGACGGTTCGACTCGCACGACAAAATCTACGCCGATTCGGTCGGCCGTCTTCCGCAGAGGTACCGTACTTTGCGGAAAGTTCAGTAAGCCCGGAGAGAATGTAAGAGAGAAAGAGGAGGGAGAGAGAGAAAGCTTTGCGGATTCTCTAAAGCTGCTTTTGTCTACGCCGCCTGCCTCGCCGACGGAAGCGACCGCGCCGAGCTGTAATTAGTGTTTTACAGACGGTGGCGATACCGAGACGACGAAGGATTAGTAGTATAAAAATGGCCGGGTGATTTTTTCCCCGTGTTGGGAAACCTCTTAGAGTCAGCTGCGCTCGACGGTTCTTCGTGACCGAATTAATTAAATAGCGAGCTGTCTGATGAAAATTATCCCGTTCTTATGCAGCGACTTTTACAGTGTCTCGTAAAAAATTCTTTGTTTTCATATTTTAAGTAAAGCGCAAGCGTGCAGACATGTTTATCCGAATGCGACACGCACGTACAATTTGTTAACATGCGGATTTTTCTTTTTTTCACGGGGATTTTCAAAAGCCCCGACGAATATTAATTATTAATTTCAAAAGTTTTTCGATGCAATTAATCCGTGGGGTTTAGCGGGGAAGAAGCGTAGCTAATCAACGTTGGCGCAGCTAACTAACTTGGTCATTTCTACGGTGGGGGGGAGGGAAGAGTGTGAGAGTATGCGTGCACGTTTTACGGGGGGCAACGTCGTGGAAGCTGCTTTTTCGCCCTGCACGTGTTGAAATTCGGACGTCCTCTCGCGCATAAACGCCTCTTTCTTCGCTCTCCGGACAGGAACAACCTTGACGTTATTAGAAACTCTGCGGTCGGTGCGGTGAGGCCGCGACGCGTTAAACCAGACGCCGCCGTTTGAAAGTCCGCGTAGAAAGAAAAAGGACTTCATCCGGCGTCGGCCGTCGGCCGTTGTCTCTCACTCTTAACGATTCGCGTAGCTCCGTCCACTCCGCGATACACGTAGCATCCGCCGCCGGACACGCGCATCTCCTCCGACGTTTCCTCAATTCCATTTCTTTCGCGCGTGCGAACGATACCGTGTGCGTGTGCGTTTGTCACACCCGTTTGACACTCGTCGCCGATCGTAAGCGTTTTATCTCGGTTCTCCGGTTTCGACGTCGCTAGTGAACCGAGGAAGCGAATCCGCGTAATCGCATTACCATCCTCCTCGTCGTTTCACAAAGCGCCATTGTTATATGTATAATTCACTCTTGCGTTACGTAAGATCTTCGAAATATACGATAGATTGGAAACGACATTATTAACGCACGCCATGACCGCGGGAAATCGCCTTGCCGGTCATCGTCGGTCATCGTCGGTCATCGGAGCGACAGTTAAAATAAATACGTCATATATATTATGTTTTTGTGCGATTCAATTATACGTATAAATTAAATGTTTCATTGCTCTTTTTAATATAAAATAATTCAATTGGCGTGAACGAGCAGTCAAATACGCTTGGCGGTGAATGCGTTGGAGGCAAGGTTGTTTGAGCGCGCCGAAGAGAATAAATTCCGCGTCTTGTTGGCCGGTGATCGCGGCACGCGAAATTTAACACATGCCGTTAACGCGCGCAGCATCGAGGATGATATAAGGCGATTCTTCCCGGAAACGGCTTTGCAGCTATTTCTCCACGGTCATTATCGGAATGCCGCCGCGGCGCGGCAATGAGCGGCGGTTAACGGAAACGTATTTACATAAATTATCAGAAGCTTTCAAAATCTTCTCGCCTTCGAAATATGAAATTTCTGAAACGTTCGAAATACCTAAAAATATCAGTTCCTCTCGCGCGATGAGAAGAGCCGCGAGGGCGGCGAGCGGTCGCGGGCGCGTTAAAAGCTCTCGGGCTTCCGCGCGCGCGCGCGCGCGTGAACGCCGTCATAAAATTCGTTCTCTCAAACTGTAAAAGAGTACGGTCGCTCTCCCGCAGCTAACGAAGCGGATGCATTCTAATCCCGAGCGTTCGGGAAGCCGCCTCTTCTCGGAGCCGATGCCGCGACGCGTCGGTATTAAAAGCCTCGCCTCTCGCGCCTCGTCTCGCATCGTAATTACGTTCTCCCGGAATTCGGGGTAACGAAAGTGGCGAGGTGCCCCGCGCGACTAACGAACGAATCAATCTCGTTTTCGAAAAGGAAAAGGAAACCCGTGCGGTGACCAAATAGTCTCTCGACCTTTTCGACGCGAATTTTTCCATTTTATTCAAACGCGTAACGATGAATTCTGCAAAAAAAATATGGTTTGTAAAAGCTTTGCGATTTGCAGAAATTTACAGGTCTAAAAATTGCAACGAAAAACGGAAATGCATCTCGCGGAGCAACAGCGAGGGCACCGCCGAATTTGGAAAACCGAAGTTGAAAGCGCATCTGGTCCGCGTGCTCGTGCGGTTGTCGCCCCGTCCCGTCCCGTCTGCCCCTCTCGTCTATATTAGTCTTTTGTCATCGTTACTCCACCGCGATTTTCGAGAATATCGGCCTACGGCTGTACCGATTCCGACCGAGCTCGAGTTCTCGCGGGTGGAGGGGCGCTGGCGGTACGGGAGAGAAGCACATTGTGCGCGCGAGCGAGAGCGCGGGTGAGAATTGAAAGAAAGCGCGTGCTCGCTCGCACGCTTGCTCGCCTCTCGGACGGTCCAGCCTTCTCAAGGGCGAGACTGGCCGAGGCGCACCTCACTGCCTCCGCTGCCGCTGTCGGGCGCGCGTCATATCGGCCCCGTAGTCTGGCATTGGTCTGGTCGTCGCACGCGTTGCGTGTGAACCAAAGTCGGTAATGCTGAGTCAGTCAGGTGCATCAACGCGGCGCCTTGCGCTTGGCGTACACCATTTCGCGACGATGAAAAGTTTCGGAGTAATCTTTTAGAGTTCAAAGAGAGAGAGAGAGAGAGAGACGGAGAAAGGGACATGAGAAGGAAAGATATAAGACTGCTCAAGAGAGAGAGAGACAAAAAGAAAGAACGATGCGTCGAGAATATAGCAGCAGAAAAAAATGTTTGTTTGCCCATTCATTCGCTCGTCCGTTTAATTGTTCGCTCGCTCGCTTGCTCGCCCGTTTGTTCGTTCGTTGGTTCGTACGTTCGTTCGTTCATTCGTTCGTCGTCCGCTCGTCGTTCTCCGGTGACGAGGGCACGGTCGATATGGCAACGCCGCGCCCCACCAGTCTCGTTGCACGCATACCGGCGCCGGCATCGCCGCCCGAGCGACATGCAGCAGCGGCAACGCCGCACTCCCGATGCGATCGCGGGGGAGGGGACCGTGCCAGAACCTCACGCTGAACAGCGAGGAAAGCGACCTCATGCCCTGCACACATGTGCGCACAGCCGGGGACACTGAGGAGAATGAGAGAGACGGAGCGGCAGCGAAAGAGAGGGACAGAGAGGAAACGGAGCGGTTGGTCGATCTGTCGATCGGTTGTTTAGTTGGTTGATTGACGGATTGGTTGGTTAGTTGGTTGCACTCGTCTGTGCCCACGTACGCACGTACGCACGCGCCCCGTGCCGAAATTGGCGATGCACTTGTCCTCGCGGCTCGGGGATTCCTATCCTTCCTGCGGAAAAAATAGTTCCGTCCACCTTCATCGCGATGCGTAGCTTCGAGTGGATGGCGCCGATGTGCCATCTCTCCTCGCGGAGATTGCGACCGAGTCGCTTGGACGAGATGTTTCTTCGCCTTTGAATTATTTCGAGCAGATGCACGCACTCGCCGCGGAGGAATGTATTTGCCAAATACTTAAACGCTTTTTATACATATTAATACAATCACTTAAGTAATCAATTTAATTTGAAAATTAATCTTGAAAATTAATTTGAAAAAAAAACCCCCCCAACAAATTCACAATTAAAGCGTCTAAGAATTCATTAGATTTACGCTTCCTTTTATAGTAATATCTTTCTTAGTCGTAGTAATGTCGAATGTTATTTCCTAATAAAGATAAAAGCTCCATCGGACAGTCTTCCTTTGTCCGATACTTTGGAGCGCGCGCGCGCGCGCGCGCCTAACCTCATCCTTCCCCGGCCCCATATGTTCCATGGTGCGTCTCCCATGCGGAGGGTCGCGTGATTCGTCGGCCTGGCAACCGTATTTCTTTTCGCTTGTCTGTTAATCGTAGGTAACGACACCTACTAACACCTTGACGAGCGCGCTGCGCGTGAGGCCGCGCGGTCGAGGCACCGAGGCACTCTCGAGGGAGAGAGAGAGAGCGAGAGAAACGCGCGGCGCAGCGTGAGAAAAGAGAGAAGGAAGGAGTGAGAGAGGAAAGTCTAAGGAGAGGCGTTCTGCGCGTGCGACGTTGCCGCGCGCGCCCCGGTCTCGGCAGCGCTCGGCTCGACTCGGGCCTGTTTCCGAGAGCCGTGCTGGCGTGCGTTCGCGCGCGGAGGCGCCCGGCCCGGCACCGGCAACGTCGCTATCTCCCGCCGCCGAGATAAATAGAGATGGCCTGCCTCGCTGCGCTGCCTTACGTTCGTAAGACACGCACACACCGTTAGTCGAGGAACAAGCGAGACGGACGATGGACTGGCCAAAGGAAATCGTGCCGCCCGGAGCAGACCGAGCGATCGCGTTTGTTCCTCTTGCTCGCGAAAACCCAACTCCCGCTTGAATACAGGTAGTCCACTCGTCATGCCGCACTTGTGTGTCGCGCTTTTAGCGATGAATCTTGAATACGCCTCGAGAAATATTTCTTTACGTATCCGCAGAATAACTTGAAGAAGAAACCATCGGGAATCATCCTGTACTTTTAAGGCGCGTTCCGCGTTTCGCTGCCGGGCGCCGGAACGTCGCGGTACGCCTTTTGTATTTAGCACCTCGATCTTTTAACGCACCTGATGTCATCCGCGAAGCGAATGCGAACCGCAGAATTGTCTTCCGTCGCGAGGGTCCCGCGCATCCCCGCGGCTTTTTACCGCCTCTTTCGACATGCTACGGCTCTCCGCCGCACTGCCGCCGTCCGTCTCGCCGCATGACCGTGTTTGGCGCGTTTTTACTTCTTGCGGCCGCGGGGGAAGAACTCGGCGCGGTTTGCTTTACGTTCGCCGATAAAAGTACGCCGTTGCGCCAACCGTGAAGCAGCCTTGGTTAAACCGATCCTAACGATCGACAGTATATCCCTCTCTTTCTCTTCATTTCTCCTTCCTCCGGTGTGCGTACGCTTCGTCAACGAGAGACAGTCCGCTCCGCTACTGTTTGCTTTCGCGTTTTGTTTACCTTTAATTATTGCACATTTTTTACTTCCGACGATACGTCACAAAAAAAAAGATCTGCGCTGCGAATCCAACATTCTGCAAAAATTCAATATACATTCGTTACACAAATTCGTTAACGACGCGGAATACATACGCGAATCTGGTTGGAGTTGACAAGGTATATTGTTGACGAGTACGTTGTCACCTCTCAACCACGACTAATCTTACAATCAAATAAAAATGTGCTTTATTTTTCTGGAAATATTCTAACAAATATATAATAGAATCTAACCGAGAAGAAATTATCGATTTTTTTACTGCATACAAATCCGTCGTTGCGCGAGTTGAGTTTCGTCGTGGATTCCTATTAAGATTCGCCGCTCGAATCGCGTGGGTTAATTACAAATTCCGACAATTCCCATCGACGAGGCACCTAAAACGCGCGCGCGCGATCCTCTCGATCCTTCCTCCTTCTCTTTCACGCGCTGCCCGCCGCCTCCGTCGCGCAAAAGACATTGGTATTAATGGCCTTGGCCGACGGTACCAGTTGGTAAGCCATCACTCGGGCACGAGCTGCAGCACTTGGAGGTCACTGCACCTTTCCTCTTTGCTCTCCGTACATCGCGGGCCATCTCTCCCCAGCCGTTTACGACGCGCGCATATTTCGCGGAACTCTTTCTCTCGTACTTTCGAAACTGGTCTTGCGCGATGACGTGATTACAGGCGCGATTGAATTTTTATAAGCCCGAGAATACCGGTCGAGTACCGGAGAACGCGAGGGACGCGCGGTTCCGTATCTAATCCTAAACATTTTGAATTCTGAGAGAAATTCCTTCGTAATTGCTCTTGTAGAAGCGGCGGTAATTTTGTAAAATGGAACGTTTCTCGCGTGTAATTGTAATCTTTCCGCATTTGGTACGCTTCGTAAAGATGATTTTGATAGACGTACGGACCGCCGCGCGCGCGCGCGCGACGACGAGGCTCCGTAATAATTTAAGCCTGGCGACGGCGATAACTCGTTCGCGTTACAGCCCTCGTAGATTAGTTTACATTACGCAACGTAAGCCACGTAGTCAGGACGGGAAAAGAGTGTGCACCCATTGTGTTTCGCGCTGGTCGTGTACGGACCGGCTGCATAATAACGTGGCACCCGCATGTACTCGCAGATGTACCGACCAACGTGGCGACGCGAATCGTTTACTTAAATATCCGAGAGATGCAACTCGACCCGGCCATTTTGGTCGTAAACGTCAACGGTAATATTAACGGTGGCACGACATACCTTTTGAGAGCTACCGAGATTTTCAGGAGCTACGGGAATTGAGATCTTCAGCGTTAATTGCGTACCGCATGTAACGCTTAATTGACTACGATATGTGTCTTAAATTTGCAAAATTATCTAGAGAAACCGACAACAGTGTCATTTATTAGAATCACAAAAACATAATGTTTTTAATAAAAAGGAAAGATTTTTGTAATTGTAACGCAAAACTCATTATTAAAAAAATGTTTAAAGTAGCTAATTATAAATCTGAGATTAAAGTTAAATTTTAAAATTATGGCTAATAAAAATATTGCAAAATTAAAAATTGCTTAAACCGACGATTGCTTATTGACAAGAAAAATGACCATTTTCGTCTTTAATACTATATATTGTATCACACTTAAATGCGCAAATTTTAGACGACCTAATTCGTTAACTTTAAATGCTTATAAAATTATTATATCTTGATATTTTGGTGTCTCGAGAATTTTTGTCTCAAAATAATTTCAGGACTCTAAGCTAATTACAGTTTTTACGAAACGTTATAACGGAATATATATAATTTATCTATATACATTTTTCATACATGAATACAATTAGCAAATGTAAGACATTCTGAATATGACATATCTGAAAATCGGCAAATCTATTTCTAACAATATAATTTTTATATTCAGAATTAGCTGTATTAGAAATCTTCAACGATTATATTTTATGTAAATAGAAGTAATAATA
>VBVQ01001668.1:0-31954 GCA_011636635.1 Tetramorium simillimum
CCTGTAAGTCCTTTAAATAAAGACGGATTATAAATATTTGTTTCAATTTCCCCAGTTATAACTAAACGACAATAACCTAAAATAGCTTAAGGTATTCACTTTGCCCGGGTTTCCCCTAAATATTAATTTTATTACGTAAAAAATATTGCTTAAAAATATATTTATTATGTTTTGATAGAATATCGAAATATTAAATGAAACGTTATGTTAATTTGTACAAATACTAAAATTCGAGTAGTAAGTCCCTAATGACGATTTTATTCCACATTCTTTATATTATGATCGACAGAATAACGATGAATAATAATAAGGAGTATGAAAGGGAACATATTTCACGACTCTTTCCAATCCAGTGTCCAATCTAGAGAAGAAGGGCTCCATGTTATTAAAGAACGATATTACTGTTTATGAACTCGTGATATGATTTTTTCTCTATCAAGGTCAATCATTAACTAAATTACAGATGACGTTGATGACGGTCACTGCTCCGGCGCGGTTCGACGAACTCCGCGCGACAGGATGCTGCAAAAATTATAAGAATCGACTATGAAAACATGGGACGGACGAGAGAGTGAAAAAAAAAAAAAGGAGACGGCAAAGACGAATCCGTTCGGCCCGTGACGGGCCCCGAGGTCGCGATTATCAGCGATCATCAACGATTGTTCTTCGCACGCCGTTCCATGCGAGTCCCGAGTAACGAGGAATCCCATGGGAACGTGGACGATGCACGCTCATTTATTTTCTATCTACGCCGTACAAAGATTCTCGAGGACGGCTAGCAGCGGCAACGAGGAGCCGAAGCGTTGAACTTGCCGGTTGCCGCAGCTTCCGCGGATCCTCCGCAATCCTGTCCCCGCAGTCGGGATAATCGATTTTCTTTATCGTCTCCATTTAAAATCCTGTTAAATGCAAAAGAGAAGTCCTTTAGTATTCCTTTTCTTATCATTAATACTGGTTTTTAATTTGCGGTAGCAAGCACGAAGCGATTGTTGCTGCAATTTGCATTAATACTTAGATTTATTTTAAATGATTATAGACTTCTAACATCTTATAAATTATTTGACTCTTATGATTAAATTTAAATAAAATAAGGAAATAGAATTGAAGTGATATTTTGTGAGAACTAATAAAAACTTACTTTTGTTTATAAATTATATTATTCTTCCGTTTCAAATTGTTTTAAAGCTTAAATTCTTCTGTCATTTTAAAAATCGTTTGCAGTAGTTTTTTTTTTCGAGCTCGCTTTGTAAAGCTTACATAAAACGCGCGTTTTTTGATAACTGATCTTCCTCTCATAAAACCTTCCATGCAATTATAATTATTTTACTACATATTTTGTGCAACATGAATGTGCGTTATTTTTCAAAAACATGCCGTGCCATCTTCAAACATTATGTTGGGGCAAACTGCCCTTGTGCACGTACGAACTAAACGTGTATGTACAGAAAGGGAGTACAATGGATCGTACTTCAAGGCACGCTTGCCATAAATGTTCCGAGGAAAAATCCCCGGGGCCATGGATCCTTTGCCGGGACGTGCATGATCCCCGTCTCGTTGCAGATCCCCGAAGAAAGAAGCGATCCGTTCTACAGGGGAAGGATTCTGAATTAACGAGCCATGGAATAAAGCGCGGAAGTCCAGCCTGATCCATGAATCATTCGTTCAAACGCGCGATTCACCTGTCTCCAGGACTTTTATCTCTAGCGTAATAACGGCAGCTAATACGAACGTTGCGCAACGGCGACTCTTCTGCGCTACTATTTTCATTCATATCACTTCCCTTTCCGTGTTTATAATACTCGGTTTAAGGGAAATCCATCTTTATTTAGTTAAAAATTTAAATTTAAAAAGTTTGTAAGCAAGTATTGATCAATTATCGAATCGACAGTTTATTAGAAATTACAAGCACACGCAAATGAAGTTTATTTTAAAAAACTTGAATTATTAGGTGTTTTACAATGCAACCTTCATTCATCTAAATTTTAAAGAAAAGATTAAAATAAAAGCTGCATCACGAAGCTCACAACTTTTCTCGAACGAACTTCATTTGCATGCTTGTAATTGCTGATAACGTGTTGATTCGATGATTTATCAACGTTCAATTACCGCTTAAGCCGCTCGACGACTATGTAATCATTAAAGCTCGAAAGGTAGTGATTTAAGTATACAATGACGCTCGTCATTAAGAAGACCAAAAGGGTTTAGCCCAGGCACGCACACTGCATATGTATTTAAAAGATGGACTATCCTGTCGACATGCGAATACATAGGTACGGGGTAGAGGCCGATGATTTATGAGTTACGGAGATCTCAAGCCACCTTTAATATTCCAAGTATTTTCGCGTGCGCGCCTTATATATTTCTATATGATGTACAGTTATTAAGCGCACACACACATACTCATTCCAAGTTGAGTGTGCATGCTGGACGAGTTCTTCTCTCAGTATAATTCTTTATTTTGCAAATTTAAGTCGTCCAGTTCGCGCACCCCCATCGAGCTGAAAGAAAAAGTGACGGCTCACAATTTATCCATTTTGATTTTATGATTATAGGCTGAAGAAACTTCTTCCGGCATAAGCAACAGGGTCAAATGGAGCAAAGAGCGTTCCCTCAAATTTAAATTGGGAGGTAACACCATGGGATTAATTTTCGATCTCTATACAATCATCGTCTTCGTCGCACGAAATGAAAAGGCATTCCGTTTCGTAGGGATCGAATGAAATCGGCAAGAAAGTGAAAAGAAGAAAGAGACGTCGTCGAGAGACACGTCGTCGTACACGCAACGACGAAGCGTCATAAAGACCGCTCCGCTTCTCTCGCGGCTTTTTCGCCGATGTCACGGACGAGGGGAAAAAAGAAGAGGGAGACGAAGAAACAGAGGAGACGAGTGTGTGGTTGGAAGGCTTCGGTATACCGAGTACCTCGGTGGCTTATAAATAACCGGCGCGCCTCTTGGCGTCCCTTCGCGCGCTTTTCTTTCCCTTCGCCCTTCCGCGCGCGAGCGCGAGCGCGAGCGCGAGCGCGAGCAATGCGCGCTTACCACCGACGCGTATACGGTTTTTGCGTTCGCGAACCCCGTAATTCAGGTTCCCTTCCCTCGCTCCCGTCACCGCTCCCCCCGCACGTACGCCATGCGCAATGCCTCGGGTAATTAACGTCGGTGTTGAGAAAACCGCCGACCGCCGCGGGCAAAAGGAGCACGGAGAATTTCGGTGCTGATTCCACCGGTTGGTTTTTACGCGCGGCGACACGTTGTTCGACCCGCGCCGTTGTACGTAGAAGCGTAACTGCATTACTGATGCATGGACGATGATGCGAAAAGTGTTTCTTGGTACCCGCGAAGAAGCGAAGGGTAGACTTCGGCGGGACCGGGCTGGTAGTTATGGACCGCGCGAATTCATTAGGACGATGATTATTTATTGCCGCGCGGCGAAGGGTGGCGAGAGCGTGGAGGCAGCGTCTCAGCCTCTCTAATCTCCTCGAGAGCCCGAAGCTTTCATTAGAAAAATCTATCACTCGTCAAATAATTATACATCGATCGCGTGTATCTCTTTTGTTCTTTGTATACATTTAAAAAGTTTGACCTGTTGTGTTAGGGCGTTTATAGATTATGCGATAAAGAAAGTGGTTATATAATGATTATACATACATATATAAGAGATGAAAATTCATGGCGAGAAGTGAGTTGATAAATGAAATTTTTTAACAACACATTTAGCTGCAGATATTTTAACTACATTTACAAAGTTTGACCTGTTGAGTTAGGGCACTTATAGATTATGCGATAAAGAAAGTGAGATTATATAATGATTATACAAACATATAAGAGATGAAAATTGCATGGCGAAACGTGAGTTAATAAATAAAATTTTTTAACAACACATTTAGCTGCAGATATTTTCACGAGGAAACTTTAATTCGTCACCTCGGTGATTCAATATGCAAACGATAGCGGGGAATCAGGTGCTACAGTATTTTGAGGACAACGAACCGCTAATCGGTATTTTCGGGAGGACCACACCGTGGATGTAGGTGGTAATAATATATAACTTATCCCCCGTTTAAAGTGTCGCCTATCACTCCCGTGACTGGTTTACCGCTATTTAACACGATATCAATCATCTTCGGAGAGGAGATCAATTTAAAGAGGGGCCGTGAGCGAAAAAGGGCCATTTCGGCGGTCCGCGCGACATCGGCAAAAAAATCAGCAGGTATAACGTGCACGCTTTCGTTAGCTATGCAACGAGAGAGAGATCTGTTTAAGATAAAAAAAATAGATAATTACTAAATCGATCAATGAGAAAAAAAAATCAAGAATCAATCAGTCGACATGTCTTAAAAATAATCGTGATGATTCGGAGAAAAAAATAAAAATATCAAACAATGAATCATATATCATGTTCTTTTCAGGGATCTTGATAAAATGTATAAAAAACTGCGTGTCTGCAAAGTACCGCTTTCTGAATTCTGCGACGCAGTCACGTTACGCGCTTACACAATTTGCATAATATTACATTAATATTACATTAGCGGTTTAATATTACATTAATAATGTAATTCATTTTTATGCATATTACGATGCTGCAAATAATAAGGCCCTATTTATTTGATATTTATGCAAACGTTTTTAATCTGCATATCAAACACGCTGTCCTAATTCCTAATCGATATATTATTATCATGAGATTATTTCAAAGTAATCACGGTAAACGCTACATTTTTGTGCATACAGTTTTTTTTTCAAAATTCCGTAATATTACATTGTAAAGCATTTCAAAATATCGCTCTAAATGTATAGGATATTTATTTCTCCTTATTTATTGGAATTATATATTTGACTTTGTCTATACACCGCCGCGACTGTTATTGAGTAGGGAAGAAACGTTTTTCCCGCTAAGGTACCGTTGGAAAATTTAGATAAGAAAGTCTCGTACCTCTAACGGATCTTACGAAAAGAAAAAAAAAAATCTCGCTACCCACACAAGGCAAAACGGCGACCGTGATTGGGTCTAGCGGTCGCGGAATCAACCGTAAAAGTGTCACTGATCGATTCCAGAGGATGACGCTGCTCCGTTCATTTATTCCGCGCACAGCTCAGCGTCCTGCTTGAAAGATTCATTCAGCATTCCCGGCATTTTTTCCCGATAGCCCAACGGAATCGGCAACGCAGTCTCTATCCTTAATTCCAATCTAAAATGTTCGGAGTATCACTTCAACGCGTCGATCTAAACATACACCTCGCTCGTAACTGTCAATTAGCGTTTCGATCAAGCTTAGCTCATTGTTGAAGACTTGTCGATCCCGAGGACAACGAATCCCATCTGTCAAATCTTGCTTTTCGACGTTCGCAGGTTCTTTCGACGTAACTCTCTGCCTTTGCGCGCCTTTTTTTCTCCCCTCTCTAGGAACGATTACAGCTGAAACCGATAATCATACAAGGTCGTTTCTCCTCGTATTGTTCTTGCTCGCAGGTTCTCTGCGCCTCTGCAGAATCATCTTCGTGCCGCTTCCCGCATCCTTTGTTCGGCGCGGCTCCACGTCCGATCCATCGAATCCAAGGACGGGACTGAATCATAGCCTCGTGTCGACTATCATTAACGGTCTATAAAATTCTGTTCATCGCACTTGTGTCTTACGACCGGCCTTTTCAAGAGGATTATCGGTACGATTTTTTTTTTCTAATAATCCGAATTGTTTTCTCGGGAAACTCTCGACATTTACGGCCAATCGGGAATCTTCTTTATCTTTCTTGTACGTAGCGATATGTTAGAAGAACCCGCGGAAGGTGAGACGTTCAGTGGCAGTGAAACAAGAAAGTAACCATTACTTGGACACACTCTATAAAATCTAATAACTATAATTATATCGACCTTCCTCGACTCTTTTATTAAAGAAAGATTGATTTCATTGGCTAAAGAAAATCGGTAATTAACAATATACAATATACAATATATACTGTGATTTAACACCCAAAAAAAGTATTTTACGTTCAAAGTGATTTTTCCTATAATCTCATATTCTAAGCTCATTGTTTTACAGTACTCTCGTTTATAATATTTTTCTCTCGATTTCAGAGGAATCCTATTGAAATCAAAATAAGAGTAAGATTTAAAGATCCTCCAAGATTTAAAGATTCCATGTACATCAAAATTATTTGTTTTTCGGTGAATACTCATACTGTAACATGATATTTTATTTTAAAAATATATGTGTAATAAATATTTTCACAGACTAAAACGTCCTTATATATTAACTTGTCTTTACGACCGAAAAAAATATTTCCGGGATGTCAGTTTTTATTTATATCATCAAATTTATGTCACCTTATCAGGTCCAGTTTGTATGCAGGTGCATGGGGATATTATTAAAGACACGCTCATCCTTGACCCAAAAAAGGACTGGATTTCGTGACCAAAATTATCGTCGCTGACAGCGATGCGTTAGTATTTCACGGATCGGATTGGTTCTGCATATATTTTTTCCGGGACGTCGGCATCTACCCTGCTTTTTTACTAATCTTTTAAATATAGATGACATGGCATAAAGTTGTCAAACGTCACAACGTCTTCACGTAGCAATATTAACGATAAATATCATCATCATCATGCGACGTACGTAATTAATGTAACGGGCTACGAGCACATTTACATCTTCGTGACGAAAATCAAGGGCATTTTCGTTCGGTTTAAGGAACAACCTCCGATAATTTTTCAGATATTCGCATGTGTGTTTTTTGCATACAATTATCTCTTTAATTGCAAGAATATGCCGAGAAAAAGTGGATGTAAGATAATACGTGCGTTCTCGTTTCACTTCTTTTACCGTCAAACTTATTCAATGACGCAGGTATTTCGACCGGATGTTTCCTTCGAGATTATTTAACGGACAAAGTGTAACGGCACCTTTACAAAAGAATTTAAAGGAGACATTATCATTTTCGGGTATTGTAATGGTACCACGCCGATTTATATTGGTGGCGACGAGCCGCCAAACGATCGTACCGTGACTTTCAATGAATTGAACAACAATTAGGAAAATTGTATTTTATCTAAAACATGTAATCGACATTCTTCATAAAGCTATTTGCAATCGAAGCTCGATCTCGGAATGGTTAATATCATGATATTATATTCTGCACGACGTTTATAGACCGATTACATGAGGTTTAATGAACGGCATGATTAATAGGCGGATTTATCTCATCATTCAACTGCAGATTATCGCTCCGAGCCATGCACTACTACGTTTATTTCTGTAATAATTATCTCCGGACTTGCCTCGTTGTAAACAGAATCGCATATCATTTCTTCTAAATGATCTAAACATGCAGAAAGTGTCTCATAATTTAAATAATCTTGCATTTTAATGATGAACAATTTTAATTATTTCAAAGTTTTTTCTTTTCTTGTTTTCGTTTCTCTCGATTTCTGTAAGATACAATCTCGTTATTGTAATAAATGCGAACAACTATATTATTTATTTATGATATCTTTGTGCATGTTGCGTGCAGCAATTTTTATTTCGTGAATTCTTCTCTTTCGTAAATTAATTTCCATTTTCAATGCTTGCATGAAAATATGATGAAAATAAACTCACGCATCGACTTTACTTTAACAATGTCGTTTTCTTCCTCTCTCAGAGGATATCTTTTAAACTACACATGTGACGTTTTACTAGAATATAAAATCTGAGAATATCGCCAAGCTCTATCATTTCTCAAATATATGTGCGCATAAATATTTTCCAAATGTTACAATATCGCACCATAAATTTTTTATTTACGCAATTCTTTCTTGTAGAATCCTATCAAATTATCTTAATGATAAAATGCAATAAGCCAAAAGAAGCTCAAGACTTCGTAGCGATAAATAAAACGAGGACGAGGTATCGAGGACGAAAGCACATGCATTTATTATATTGAACTTAATTCGAAATTTCAACATCACACATACAGACCACTTTAGACTTAGCGTATTTCTATTTAAATTTTGAAATTTTTAATCAAAGATTTTTTTATAAATCATCAGTTTTAATAAAAATTATAGTGTAATCATAATGAGCGTACCACGAAAAATGTAATCCAAATTCGAATCTTTTAAACAACATGCCAAAAAATCGAGCATTTTCTGAAATTTATTAATTTTTTACGACGTACAAAGGACAAAGAAAGAAACTTGATTGATTGACACGAGAAATATGCGGAGGCGCATATTGAATTCTCGAATAACACGTAGTTACCGTTGCTTTTCACAGGCGACGACGTATTTATTAGCGTTTATAATGCATTTTTTAACATTGTTGTCGTGTAAATTTTCTTCACGATAACATTACTCGGTGGCCGGGAGAATCCCTAATGGGAGAATCCTTTAACGGTACACTGGCATGATACCGTGCTGACTCGTCAATAAACAAATACACAGCGGTGTGCAAATTAGTTGAGAGGTATGGCTCGCTTTTGGGAGAATCCCGAGAAAAAGCGTTACTTCAGGATTTTTTCTTCGAAAAATTTTCAAGTATTGTCCACTTGCAATGCTGTATTGTTCATTTATATTATTTTCTCTGCATTTACGATTAAAGACGTCAAAAAATCTTGCAATATTATGAAGGAAAATAAGAAGATTTTAAAGAAAATTAAATTATTATTCCAAGAATGGAGAAAAAGAGAGTTTAATGATCCACATTGCTAAACCACTTTCATTTAACTTTGTTATTAACATCTCTAAACAAAAAACTATGTGACAAATGATTTTTTAAACAAGTTACATTTTTATAAAATTAATAATTGTATGTATCATGAAGTTTAAACATATTTTTTCAAGAAAATCTATATTTTTATTTCTTAGCATATTACTCCACAACGTGCTGTTTACATATATCTCGCGCACGTATGCAGCCGCAAGATTGTGTAAGCATATACCAATAATAATAAGGAAAGTCATAATTCCCAAATCTGATTTCAGTCACGTGGGCGATTACGGTCGAAACACAGTTAACCGTTCGACTTTTGATGCCAGCATACAATATATAAGACATCCCACGATTTCTTGGAAAAGATGATTCTTTTAACATACAAGGTCTTTTAGAATTTAGCGAACAAAATTTTGAGAATGCCAGTAAGGCAGAATCTCATCACTAAGCTAACAAAATCTCTGTTTATGATTCAGTTTAATATATTCCACATCGCGAATGTTGAAAACTCATTGAAAGTATTACAAAACAATTTGTATAAACAGTATTATAAAGTCGACGCTGGACCGTAGGCGCCGTCGCAATTTGGAACGCTTCAATTCTCAGAAAATAAATATTGTTAAATGGAAGGGGAAGTGATTCGTTCGGATGAGAGACCGCCGGATGTAAATCGTCGCGTGGAGCGCAAAAATCGCCTGTGGGTCGAAGTCCTTGGCTCAGGAGTCACTCACCGTGAAGATATTTCTCTTCATCTCTTAGCGACTCTGGTCTCGCAACATTGTTGATCTTGAACTTGATTTCTCATCTCGGATGTCTGTCGTAATTGATCGAAATCAATCGAACATGGTTAGAGGCAATAGTTAGAGATTATTATTTGCAGATGTGACAGAATCGTTATCCGGAATCACAAACTTCCTAGAAAACTGTATTCGTGAATATTAATTCTCCCACTTATTGTTAGATCCGATAGGATAGATGTCAATCTGGATAATCATAAATTCACAAAAATTAAAGAAATGCAAATATAAGAATACAACACTTTAAATTTACAATGTTTTGTATTATTAAACGAAAAATTCGAGAATTAAATCGGACGATTGTCTAAATAAATTTATAATTAATTAAATTAGAAATGTATTGACTACCGATATTTATATAACCGCCGTTCTTCTTACGCACATCTCACATTCAAATCGAAATACATATGTATTTAACAATCTTGAATAATAGCTTCTCATAATATTACACGTTTACGTAACACGAATTACGAAGCGCTCTTGAAGACGGAAGGTGTATCGAATTAAGACTTCCGAAAGATTCAGAGAAGCTGACGAATCGAGTGAGGAGATGGTCATCGGTGAGTCACGAAAGTACAGGATGATGGATGATCATGCGAAGAGGGTGAAGAACTCTCGTGCGTGAGTCCAAGCAAGTTTCTTGTTTACGAAAAGAAGTAGGAAGTCGCGGGAAGGTTCAGAGATCCGGGTCTGACGATCGGGGTTTGATAAAACGTTACAACGTTTGTCTTACCCTCTTTTTTTTCGCACGGTGCACGGCGCTGTTAAGGAGCCAGTTGTTCCGTTACAGCCGAATACTTACAGCCGAAATTCCGCTGCAATGACGCGACCGGTAAGCGCAGGTCTTTTTCTTCGACTCCGCGCGGGACCAATGAAGAAACGAGCATTCGGTACACCGGATTAAGGAGACTGTCCAGATTCCGTAATACACATAAAAAATGGAGCAGTTAAAAAAATTTTTTAAATAAAAATATGCCTTAAGAGGAAAACAGGATGCAATCTTTTGTAAAGTATCATCAAAGATGTCAAGATCGCTTTATGGCAGTATTAATGATAATGTATATCCGATTTGAATTAATTCATGGTATAATTAAATAAGAAGTTATGCGAGATGAGTTGGCGATAAATACTAACCGGACGAGAACCGATATAATGAGCCCATCGCGAAAAAAAGTGGCAATGACGAAAAAAAAAGTGATTTATTATGACACTGTTTTCAAACTTTTTCATTTCTTTCGTCTGTTTCTTCTTTTTCTTTATCCCTTCATTCCGTTCTCTTTGATTTTACGTAATTTCTCAACTGCGGAGGACAACATTTAATTGCATGAAACAAAACGTTACTTCCGCTACTGACAATCAGCGGATGTGATTGCCTTGCTATTAGCGACGGTCAAGCTATACATTTATCTCTGCATTTTTTTTCTTTTAACACGTCGAATTGTATGGAAGTGTGAACAAATTTAAGTTGATTAAAAATCTTTACATAATTTGCTTTTTATTAATCTAGTATGTTGTGTGTACGTGTGTGCATGTTTGAGTGTTAATTCTACTACGGATATAATGATTTTTTATACTAATTTTTTTATTAATTATATAAGGTACATCAAATGCCATGAAACTTTAATTTAAAATATTTTTTTTCATGTACAGCACAATTTCAAAGCTCTCCATTAATATCAAATATAATGTATACCGCTTTGAAATATGAGAAAGTACGTGCAGAGAAATACGAATCTATTATTTTTATAACTTTATACATATCCAAAGTCAACTGAAATCGATAAAGAATAATTTCAATCTTTCTTCTTCTTGTTAGAGAAAACAATTTTAATAAATTCAATTTTAAAAGTGCAGATAAATAATGTAAAATACATTTTAGTATTTTGTCTACAGTTGGACAAATGGTAATCTACATTATTCATATTTATAAAAGATAAATTAAATAGTATATTGAATTATTACAATAATATTATATTTTTAAATATCATTATAATTACAATATACTGTGGAAAAAATATATAAATTAAATGAGCATTTATTAATTACAATATCATGATTGTCAAACGATTTATAACCAATATCGATAGCTGATAATATCAATATTCTTCAATTACCTTCGAGATCTTATTTATAATTTATATAAAAATTTTTTAATTTTATTTCAACCATGTTAAAAAAAATTAAATAATAGTTCATATAATTGTCTAATTTTGCGCAAAATGTTTATTCTTATTTATTACTATTTTTTGTATCTCTTCGAATTATTTGATTCGATGCTAAATATGTTATAATAGTAAATATGTATAGTAAGATAGCTAACAGATTTTATTCATATAAAAAGAAATAAAGCTAAAAAAGGAAAATACCAATTTCATTAAAATTTTGCATTAAATTAAATTATTCTAAAAATTTTTCTAATTTCATACTCACAATCTCGTACTCACGTAAGTCTCAAATATTATCACTTTTTTTAATGTTTTATGGATTTCTAACGTATGTTATAACATAACTGTATTTCATTTTATATAAATTATAAATTATAATTTGTAACACAAATGTATTTCGATGCGACATATGTATTAATAATTCTACACGGTTCTTCTCTTTTTCGCACCTGTATGACGTAATGCAGGAACGACAAGGACATTTGTTAAAATTAAACGAAACTATTATATAAGTAAATAAGTAAGATATAAATAGTAAAAACGCAAGAGAAGACATAAAATTAGAGAAACTTGTTTTTTTTAATTAATTTATTATAGGTTTTACGATAATGAAAAAGTTATATATATTTGTGTGCAATGAATTATGAATTATGAATTTGACATTAAACATTGCAGATAATAAATTAAATTGCTATAATTGATAGTGGAAACAGGCAAGGACTTTTTCATGGGCAATTCCGGTATGTCTATTAAACTCGACACTAAATTACGATGTGGGAATCAGAGCGAATCACAAAGTATGTATTTCTAACATCAGAAACAGTATGAAGATTTATTGAACGTTATTTAAATGTATAGGATTTATGTAGATATATTAAATCTTTGTGCATAAATTTTATATATTTATATAGTAAACCATCAAATAATATTTTCAATTTAACGCTTATAACACTGTCCAACATCATTTTTATAACGTTTATAAGTAATATCTTTTTCGATATAATGTTTCATTGTCAAGATATTTCGAGTTTTGTGTAACAATCAGACTATGGAACAATTACACGGAGCAGCATGTTTATGGTAGTGAAAGATGCATTAGCGACGGGCATACACCTATTATATTATTTAAGTCTAAACTTATTTTGCACATAATGCAGTATTAAGATAGAATAAAATGTCTTTTGCATGTGTCTTTCATGTATAGAAAAAAGAGCTACTTTCAAATTATTATATCTCGAAAAGGAAAAATTATATCGATACGAAACAAAATGCATTTTAAATAGATACTTTCGAATGACATGAACAAAATTTAAAAAAAATTCAGCGCTATAACGTCATGGAAACCTTCGAAATCGTCATTTTTGGCCACTTGACGCCATTTTTCTAAAAAATTGTAACGTGATAACCAAACTTGGATAACGGATTTGTGTTCAGCAGACGAAAATACGTTGAAAATGACTATTCACACTATTGTGTTACCAAAAAAATATCAAATTTTATCTGACAGTGTAATTAATAATTTTCTCTAAATCTTAATGTTACTGTAATGAAAATTTACGAAATCAAAATTTCTGCGACATTCTTTCAGATTCGAAAAATGCATTGCAATGTACGGAAAATATACTGAGATATACTGAATTTTTCAAACGTACATTTTCTGTTAATTTTATACATAAAAAACTGAGAAAAAGATATTACTTAAACGTTGCATCGTATTTGTATTGCATTTGTCAGAATGTGCTTTAATATGCCATATCTGTTCAAGTACGCATACATCGTCCTCGTGAATTACGTGCATTACATTTCCAGTACATCATTTACACGTTACGAATTTAAACGACGTGTTTGAACTAGGGCCGATAAACAGCAAGAAGTTGTTTGCACAGAGATGCTTCATTGCACGTTCACGTATACATACTTAAATCATTTAATGCTAGCGCATACTTTTTTTCTGTCATTAAAGGAATTTTTCCAACTATCTATATTACACCGGTATTCAAGGAATAAAAAATTCGCGGAAATATTTTGCTTCATCCGTATACATATATATTGTCAATCAATCAATCGTCATTGGTTCTAGGTGGGTCTTGGCCTGTTCTAAAGATAGATTTTTATGGACATTTGCAACAATAGTTGTTTCACGTAATGTGATCATTATGTGATTACATGCACAACCTCCAATCTGGAAGTCCAGGGAGCTGCTTTACACATTTATTTTGAATTTAAAATCCATATGTGGAATGAGGGATCGAATCAAAGATTATCAATTACGAATCCGTCGGATTCACACATACTTTCCACACACACACACACACACACACACACACACACACACACACACACACACACACACACACACACACACACATGAAGAAACACGCGACATCCTATATATCATCAATTTCAAGATTTTTTAGAGAGTATAAAAACTATCATAAATGTGCAAATGGATTTTCCTATCTAATAATTCAACTCCAATACAATTTACCATATTATTAAAAATTAAATAATGACAATTATTTATATAATTTATGTAAAAGAAAAAAGGGATTCTCTCTTTCTCTCTTGTTTAAATATCTTTATAATAAAATTGTTAGCCGCAGTTACACTGAGAAAAAATATTTGTTAAAAAACGCAAAATATATTTCATCTAACTAAAACATTTAGTCCGATACGTTCAACTAAATATTATTACAATGACATAAAGTATTATATAAATAAACTATACTTTTTTTAGTGCAACTAAAAAACTGAAAAACTAAAATTGTTGAATCAATCATTGGGTTAAACAACTATACAAATTTAGTTACGTACAAACGATTTTTTTTCTCAGTGTACGAATATTATTTTGATTAAAAGTTTGCAACCCAGCAAAAATGTCGGATTTTGAGATTAGAAATTAGTTTCTCAGAGAGACAGCACGCCGATTGCAAGAGCTGTTATTTCGCGAAATACATAAACGCGTGTTACAGAAATTCATCACGCGTGTATTTGTTTGTGTCGAAAGCAACGAGCGTGATACATTAAAGGACACGGGATTAAAGGACGGATAAAGTCGCCTTGAAATCTGCCGCCGGAGAATCCAAAAGCCTCGTTAGACACGGCATGAAAAGACCATGAAAAATACCCCCCCATTTGTCGAACAAATTGGCGATCTGAGGCCCGCCGATCTGCGGCGATGATGTCACATTCGAAGGAAGGAGTAAACGCATGCGTTAACACGTGAGCGCGGTGTGGACCGCGAAGAGGCAAAGAGGTGCGCGCAGTCGAACAAGCGTGTGAAAAACGATTGTATAAGTAACTGGTGCGGCAATCGGAGAACAAATCGTAATATGTAAATTAACAAGGCGGTGCAGCGTGACGGAATTCTCATAAAAAAAAAATCCGCTTTACATTCGCGATCGCGATTCTTTGAAAAAAAAATATTCGTCGATTAGGACAGCGATATCCTTTCCGTATTCTCTCTCGATAGAGTGGTGTTCGATAAGGGAAACGCGTATTGCTTCATTCATAATAGCGTGATAATATGTCTGAGTAAACGTGTCACCTGAAGAATGCGTTGCGAATTTTTGAGTAATTATGATAATTATTCATATCTAGCTTATTCTCACAGTAAGTACTCGTGCGAATACTTGAAAAGTCGTAGTAAAGTATTAATTCTAAAGTTAAAATTTCTAGTTGAGATGCAAACCTATAGTGATTAATACACGAGACGTTAAACGATACGGCATAATCAAATGCGGTGATCTTGATCGCGCGAACAATTAACGGAAGACAAGCACGTGGTATTACGTCAGTCTTAATCGTTGTCGGATGATGTGTCTGTTAAAGCTTACATACAAAGTTACAAATTGGATATTTTTCTACTGTGTTGAATAAAATAGTGAGACATATTTAACATTTTATGTTACAAGAATGATACAGAACACAACAATGAGTTGTAAATTTTAATTTATTCAGTAAATTGAATTTTTATTATAATTAATCGTCTAATTAAACAATCCCAGGAAAATAAAAACTAAAATTTAAAAATCCAATTAATGAGGAATTTCAAGCATGCCTCAATTATTTCTTTAATAAAAAGTTTTATTTTCAAGAATAAAGAAGAAAAAGAAATGAATCAATTAAAAATTTAATAAAGAAACAATTTAGTAAATCTTTTCAAGGCTTCAATCTTAGAAATGTATATGCGTTTTTATTACATGTTTTAGAAATGGCTCAAAATCTGAAAAAAAAAATGAAAACGTTCCTAAGATATGTTAAATCTTTTACATCTAAAAATCTATTTATTTATATTATCTATCCACCTTTTCAGATCTCTTACCGTAACTCTCATTAGGACGTTTAAAAGGACAATAATATAGTGGATTACAATGGCCATAGCTAATTTCAAAGGAATGATTAAGAATAGAATTCCCATTTTGAAATGGTTGCCGCGGTATAAATTCACGGATGCACTGGGCGATCTTGTTGCAGGCCTCACCGTAGGAATGACCTTAATACCTCAAGTATGTAAAACGCGATATACGTTCGTTCGAACGCTATTCAATTGGCACTAAAAAAGAAACATAATTTTCGCGATTACAGGCGATAGCATACGCGGGCTTAGCAGGCTTAGAACCGCAATACGGGCTTTACAGCGCGTTTGCGGGAAGTTTCGTGTACATTTTTTTGGGTACGTGTCGAGAAGTCAGTATCGGTCCAACTTCGCTTATATCTTTGCTGACTTGGACATACGCGAGGTACGTCAAAACTTCTCGTGAAAATAATAAAATAGCAGAGTAAGTTACTTGGCCATTTAAATTTCTGGATTTCTGCACGTGTCAAATTCTACACTCATATGCCAATTTCCATTTCTTTCATTTAGAGTGAGAAACTTCTTCGCTGTTTAAGGAGGTATATAGTTTTTCTCAGATTTTTAAATGTCGCTATGTTTTCTTTTGAAAAAGTGAATGTAAATTTTATAGCTGGCTGGAAATAGGTGCATAAAGTCTAGGATCATTAACCGGAAGTTGTATTTAATCAGTAAATTTCGCTTGTATTGAACACGCCGTTTATGCGCGTGATTGACATAACAATGTTCTCGCTTCGAGTTTCATCCGGTCGCGCGAATGAAAGAGAAATGCTAATTGAACGAGAGATTGCTTGAACTGTAACGTAATTGAATTAAAAGCCACTTTTTTACAAGCCGCCTCTCGTGAAAAATGTCGCTCGCGTCAAGGTTGCACAAAAGTGCTCTTACATACCAGGTCTGATGGTTTGGTTCTTTTTTTTTTTTTTCAGCGGGATTCCCGAGTACGCGACCTTGCTTTGCTTCTTGTCCGGATGCATCACGGTATTACTTGGCGTTCTACGCTTGGGGTTTCTAATCGAGTTCATATCGATACCGGTGGTGTCCGGATTCACGTCAGCGGCGAGCGTCATCATTGCCTGCAGTCAAATCAAGTATGTGCTGGGTCTGAACATTCACGGCGAGAGCTTCGTCGAGATTTGGGCGCAGCTGGTGCACCACATCGCCGACACGAAGATACCGGATTTGATTTTATCGTGCTGCTGCATCCTAATTTTACTGGTCCTGAAGGTACATAGACACTGCTCGAACTCTATTTGAGGCAAAAGCAAATTTTCTTTTCTTACAGTATTTGAAAGATAAAGAGGTTGCTGGTACCAAGTTGAGAAGATTCCTCTGGACGATCGGTACAGCTAGGAACGCTCTCGTGGTCGTTTTTTGCGCAGTTGCGTCTTATATTTTCGAAAAGCACGGCGGAGCACCGTACGTCCTTACGGGTCATATCGAAGCCGGTCTCCCGACCGTCGAACCACCTTCGTTTTCGAGAACAGTTGGCAACCAGACCGAGACATTCATCGACATAGCAAAGAACTTCAAGTTTGGCATCTTGGTCATGCCGCTCATCTCTATTATCGGAAACGTCGCCATCGCAAAAGCCTTTTGTACAAGCCGTTTTTACTATCTATCGTATTATATTATATTATGTCGCTTCATAAACATAATTTTATTTCTTTGTTTGATAGATAAAATATCGATAATTCATAATTATTTCAATCATAATTTTTAGATCTATATCTGACTTAATTTTTATATATTACTTCAACAAAACTCCTTTCTGTTTTACGCGCTAATCGAGACGTGCGAGACATACTTATATCTTATCAAGTTATTGTAAAAAAATTTTCCTAAATATTTCTTTTATCACTTTTTAAAGCACAAGGTATGCCGGTGGACGCCACGCAGGAAATGCTGACTCTCGGACTGTGTAACGTGGTCGGATCGTTCTTTCAGTCGATGCCCGTTGGGGGATCCTTCTCGAGAAGCGCAGTAAATAACGCTTCCGGCGTTAGGACACCTTTGGGTGGCATCTACACGGGTGAATTTCACTGGTTGATTAAATGGCACTTGTACATTGTCGTGTGCAATAATTAAATGTCTGCGATAAATTAACCGTTACGGGGAGAAGAACGCATAAATTTCTCACAGAGACAAAGAAAATGTTAATAACAAAAAATAATTTCAGGTGTTCTAGTCATACTTGCGCTAAGTTTGCTGACTCCGTATTTTTATTATATCCCGAAGGCGACACTGAGCGCTATTATAATTAGCGCAGTGATATTTATGGTAGAAATTGGTATAATACTTCCAATCTGGAGGTGCAATAGTGAGTATATGTTCAAAATATTATAATTAATTTAAAATTCTAGACAACGCACGTACGAGTCTAAAATACGTATTAAAGATATCTTCAAGATTTTCTGTATAAATATCTGAAAATTAGTGAAACATTTATTAGAGAAAAATGTACAGCTATTTATAATATCGATTGGATCTATTGTAACACATCATGGTCAAACTGCTTGTAAAATAGTATATAAAAATGTTATCGGTTAAAGCATTCTAATATTTTTTGCTTTAACGTCATATATCATAATGAAGCAATTAAGACAGATAAGAATCCGACTAAAGCTATTTTTATGCGAAACGCGATATATGCAAAACCACAAGTTTCTAGGTTTTATCGTTTATGAAAAATGATCTCAAAATTGCCAATTTTTCAGGAAATTTTTTTGAGGGAATGTCTCTTTGTGCTAACAAAATTCAAAATTAGCAAAGTAAAATGTTGTTTTTCTTTATAGAACGTGATTTAATACCAGCGTTTGTCACGTTCCTCGCTTGTTTATTCGTCGGAGTCGAGTTGGGAATTTTGATAGGTACAATATTCGATCTAGCTATATTGCTATACCTCAATGCGCGGCCAACAATAAATATCGAACATAGAAACGTAAGAAAACGAAACAGTGTTTTCGGTCTTGGATACCTTGCTGCTAAGAAACGATTCTTTGTATCAGGAATCATAAAGAATTCAAAATCTCTTCGCAGATCTCGACAATCGACTATTTCCTAGTTCATCCTACCACTGGAATTTTATTCCCCGCGGTAGATCATTTGAGAACGTATTTGACGAAAAATCCCGGCATAAATGTTGTATTGGATTGTGAGCGTATTGACAAAATAGACTTCACTGCCGCACAGGTTTCCGAAATAACTGTTTGATTATTTATACATTAATTCAAATTTTTAGAATATGATTAATTAATATCATACAAATAACGTTAAAAATTGTTCGATAAGTATATCCTGCTCTTAAGATATTAATATTGACATATATTATTTATAGAGTATCAGTATGACGATAAAGGATTTTAGGAAAAACAATTGCCAGTTAATAATGCTGCGACCGAATCCCGATATTTTAGCGAGTATACAATCGCTATCCGACAAGCAAATCTTGACAGCAAGAAACGAAATCGATTTAATCGCAATTTTAGGAGAAACCAAAGACAAGACACAAGATGATACGATCATCTCTAAAACGAATGAACGGACCTCTACATGGCTGTGATAAATTTTAAGTATTTTCTTTAAAGACAAACAAATGAATGTATTAACTGCGTGTGTATTAATTTCATATATGTATATTTTTTTATATACTATGTTCGATATTTTTTTTTACCAATATACATACGATGTCAGGATGAGATTAGAATTTTCATTTCGAAATAAATGCTATTCGTATTATGCGAAATGTCGGAACAATTATTATATATAGTATATATTCGTACATATACATATATACATAGGTATATATGTATATAATAAATTATGTAATAAATATGTATATATACATATCTTATACATATACAATATATACATATATGGAACTTTTTATATTTCTCATATGCGCAGTATTCGATCAAGTGTACGTAAAGAAATTTTTGTATGTTTAAGCTGACTTGCCTTCTTTAATCGCAAATGTATATAGTGAAATTAAAAGGCATAATAAATAATTATTTAAATTATGTTCATTATTTTTAATTATCTAACAATGAATGTCAAACATATTCGATAAAATAGTTTTATGAATATTGGCACATTCATTGGCAGATTGTTAATCTTAAACTTTGAATTTATATAATTATATAATTAAACAAGAAAGAATGCTTTAAAAATAACTTAAAATATTAAAGATTTATTTACGGGATTAACGGTATGGTGAAAATTAACATGTAAAAATATGAAAAAATGTATTGTATTTATTTCATAAAACCAGTCCAGAAAAAATAAACTATATCATCTCTATTATAACAATACAGTTTAAACACAAAAATAAGATAGAAAAATAAAGTAAGTGTAGTATAGATTTTCCTGAAACATTTTATCTTAAAATTATAACCAAACATAAGAAAATCTTACATGCTATATATTTGTTGAACATTTCTCGCGATCGATATGCTTTGAACAGTTTTTACATATCTTGCGATTCGTAACTGAACCCATCTGTGAAAACTTATAGAACATATATATATATTTATGAATAAAACTTTAAACAGAATTTATATATATTTATGAACATAGTATATTAAGCTCTATAAAGATTTAAAGCAAGTCTGTAGATGCAAAGGAGAGCACCATTTTGGGTTACCCGATATCACAATAAGATACGAATTTAAACTCAATAATACATACATATTTAGTTCTCTTGGAATCTGTGATATAAGGAATTTTTTATCATAATATTATAGGTGATTGCTATATAAGAACACAATATTCTCTCGAGATGTATCAAAAAATAGGAAAGAAGATGACGAATGGATTTATAATAGATCAAAGTAAATATAACTGTAGTTTTATCGAACAATTTGAAAAACTTTGCTATTGATTTTCTCAAGATTTATAAGAATATTTTAAAATAAATTTTTTGCATGGATGTATCCGCATTTTATAACTTAAATTCTTAATTTTTTTTTAGATCTGACATTTTAGCTTTGTTGTACGTACCGCGGCCGATACTAACAGGATATGAATATTCTTTTGGAAAATCTTGGAAAGTTGTATTTCTGCGGAAACCGCCGCCATATCTTGGTACGGATGGCGGGCGATATCCCGGATTGAATTTCGTCTTGAACTCTGGTTTAAATACACGTGTCGCAAACTGATCAGTCTTATTTGACAGATTTACATTGTTTGTCACGAACTCTGTCGGGGATATTATTGGAGGAACGTCATCCGATCCATTATCATCGCAAGGGAAATCTTGTATTTGATTCTTTGGATTTTTCATGTAATTCGGCACGTTTTGCTTATATTGTTTCTGATGTGACGGACAATACGGTGCGTTGTATTGGTTTATACCTGTCTCAGGCATGTAATTCACACCTTGCTGCGATCTCGAATATGAAACTGATGGTACGTGTGGAGGAGCATCGTAAACAGGTCGATAATTGTCTTGATGCTTCTTGTAATAATAGTTGGGTTTTATCGAACCGTTATCGACAGTATTTCTCGTGTGTACAGCACAGGTATTCGTATCGTTGTACGTATCTCTAGCATAATTATTCATTTGCGCATAGGAATGATGTCTGTGCTGCTGGTCATGCACGGAGTTGTTGAAATTATTCGGTTGATTACTATGAGAAAACGCGGTATAATTCGTGCATGGCGCATTAATCAAAACGGGCATTGGATACTGTAACTGTGAATTCCATGCTTGCATATACGGTGCCTGCGCGTAAATCACTGGATGCGAGAGATAATCCATCGTATGCGTATTGTTAAAGTCGTCAGGATTAAAAACTGCGGGATTGTAAACATGCATAATCGCAGGCTGTGTCGGAACATACGAATGCTCAACGTGAAAACCATCCTGTACTGAGGAACTCCACCTAGCTTGATTAGTCGGACACGGTGATATAGAATGGCCGGGAAGTTCTGAAGCCATAACAGGTCTCTGCTGTACATTCGATCCGTATCTATAGAGCATACTTGAATTGTCTCTATTATTACTTATCATGTCCATCGTAGATGTAATGGCGATATCATTATCACTCGGCATTTGCGCGTCGCATTCATTGGGCGGTGGTGCATTGAAAGTATTTGGGATCTGTGGCAGTCGCATCACGTCGCTAGCTGGGAAATATTGATTATAAAACTTGCTGTTATTCGGTTCCCACGCCGACATGTGCCTCGTTGAATTTTCTGCTTGAGTAAAAGTCGGTTGCGTATTAAAATGCATATTTTGAAAAGATTGTTGTAAACCCATCATTGTCGCACCGTTTTGCGTAGCGTTATCAGATTGATTCCAAATAGTTGGATTGTTTTCTAATCGAGTTACATCATTCGTGCGTTGCATATTTTCTTTTAATGAATACTGATGTTCCACATTGATTTGCGGGTTTGTAGCACATTTATCAGAGGATAAATTGGAATGTTTAAACGCATTCGTCTCTTCATTATTCGTTTCTTTACATTGCCGATCAATCTCGACTATTGAAATCTCATTCGTTTCTACGCGACACTGTTCAAACGATTTCGGTGCAAACTGTTTCGATGTTGTTTGTTGTTTCTGTGAAGCTTTATCTTTGTTTGAATTTTTATTTTGACATAGCGTATCAGCTGTTTCAATTGTAGGGCCTTGTTCCGGATGATCAACACTTGAGTTTATATTTTCCTTACTTTGTGTCAAATGTGTCTCCACTGTTACAGAATTTATATTCTTTTTATCATTAACCATTAGTGTATCGACTTCGTTTGTCGATTTTACATTTGTCGGTTGAATTATTTCTTTCTTCTGCTTTGCGCAATTTTCCAAATTGCTTGTGTTAAATTCTTCAATTCCTATATTTGATTTTGTAAATGTATTGGATACGTGCTCTTTCTTCGGAACTCTAGCACCGCCATTACGATCCCTATCAAACTTTGGATTGACATACGACGAATTTCTTCCATACATCGGATTTTGTCTTATTCTCGGACCATTTTGCATCGGTTTCGAGAACGTCGAATTTTTATATTGCGCAACGAATGTAGTTTTTCTTAAATCTACACCACGATTTGCTTTTTGATCGCTCTGAACAGTTTTTTCGTTAATAATCTTCTCATCTTTTTTTTCAGAATCATTTAATGGCAATTTGACGTTCTCGAGCGTATGTGGCGCTCTCTCCGTTTTATTTTTATCATCGGAAAAATTAAGCGTAGATACATTCCTTTTAAAAGACTCTTGACCTCTTGATTTCGGTGTAAACTGCTTCGGTGTTGTTTGTTGTTTCTGTAAAGCTTTATCTTTGTTTGAATTTTTATTTTGACATAGCGTATCAGCTGTTTCAATACCTGTTTTCGCCAAGTTTGGCTTCGCAATAGTATTTTTCATCTCCTTCTCTATTCCATTTCTCGAAATATTACGTTGTTTTGCAAATTCTTGTTTCTTCATACTAGGAGTTCTTGCATTATTTTGTTTATTATTAAAGTAATCTCTTCCATTTCTATCGGTGGTGCTCAATGATTTCGATGAATTGGAAATTGTCTTCTTGGAATCATTATTAGGAGTGGAAAACTTTTCATTGTCTTTGGTTAAATTTGTGTTACTGTCGGCCTTAATAACTGTTTTTGTATTTGATTTTATATATATACCTAAAAATAAAAAAAAAATATATATATATCAGAAACAGATATTAAATAAAATTATATAAAATATTATTATTATATAAAACATTACTTATATGACACGTTATAGTTTATAGATAAAATATATAATTTCTCACATATAACTTTACCTTTATCTTTTGCTTCTATTGAAGCTTTACTGCTTTCTATACTAGTTACTTTGCAAGTTGACTTTTGTCTGTCGTTCACTTTTGACATACATGGTGTAGACTTGGAATCATTATTATTACCATCAGAATGTTTTATTAGTTTCCGCCCTTTTGTACCTCCATCAGTTTTTTGTAAATCGGAATGATTTGAACATACCGTATCCCTAATTTATTATAAATATAAAATATAACTCATAACAAAACAAGATTTTAAAATAACATAGTAATTATAAATAAATTAAAATTTTTCTTTATACTTACTGATTGATGTTTTCAGGCTTGTCCTCTGAATTACTTAACTGATCTTTAAGTTCTTTTTGCTCTTTTATACAAAATTCAGCCTCCAGTTTTGCTGTTACCATACTTTCTACGATACTCAACATATCTTCTTCATTCTTTTGATCAGCCAGCTTATCAGCATTCAGAAACAAATGAGGTGTGACTGCATTTTTGCTCCATATATTTTCGTCATTCCCAGGCATTGTGTCATCACACAAATCTGTTTTACATGTATCCTCTGTTGAGGAATATTTATTGGCTTCACTCAAATGTATCTTGACAGTTTCTACCAATGCCGAAATCTTATCCTCTATTTTCTTATTCTCATCCTGATCTTGCTTATAGATAACAGCTTTTATCTTTTCACTGAAATAAAAAGATTAACATAAAAGTAATTTTAAAACATAAGACATATACAGAATGTTACCAAATATACCTTTAATCCGTCCTCTTATATAGCTAGTAAAAATTTATACAAAAATACATATATTAGTATCAAATTGTAGAAAATGTGTATAGACTATTTCAGAATTGTAAGTTGTACATTAAATGTTTCATGCAATAAATATGGAGAACAAATCGGAGAAGATTCTAACTTTTTAAGCTTAATTTGTCATAATTCTGTAACTTTGCTTAGTACTCAAATGCTCCAATTTATAACTAAAAGTAACATTCTGAAATATTCTGCACGTGTATGTATTAAATCTGCTATAACTAAATTTCATCTACGTAACTTATATAGTAGTCCTATATCATACACACTTCAAATAACTATGTACTCATTCATTTATATAAGACAATAGTTACTTTATCTCTTATATCATACAAGATTGTCAATAATATCGCAATTGCAGAAGATACTTATATAAAAATCAAATTATCGAAAAATAAAATTATTCATGATGAAGAAATGAGATTTCATGAAGGCACAAAACAATGTTAATACACAGCACAAAGAAATATATACTAAGACAAAGAAATAAGGGTTAAACATACGGATTTGCTGAATGAGTTGTATTTTTCAGCCATTGCATATTATGTAGCTTGCTGATCGTTGTCTTCCGCTCTATGTCGGAAGTCTTTTCTAAACTTTCAACAGCGTAATCCATTATACCTATCACAAATATATTCATAAGACTAAATGTTTATGCAATGTGCGCAGCTAAACTTAGATTTGCATTTAAAAGACACTCTTATACCCTCTGCAAATTACTTTTTACAAAAAAAATATATCCTGGGCTACAGCTAACGCGTAATAATAATGTGACAAAAGTTGTCAAGTACTTGTGTCCATTATTCTCACAGCAGTTAATCGCAGCTGTGAATATACAAACCCAGAATATTGGTAACAATATTAGAGAATTAGACAACAAATTCTAATCTATGTGTGGGCATTTATTAGCATTTCGTCTGGATGTGCATTCCACGAGAATTGGAGAGAAGAAAAGAATTCATCCAAAGGATCTCACAAGATATGTAATGTCCCTTTCTACCAATGTAGATAAACTTTTAATCTCGGTTTAACTTATCTCGTATCTTTTTCCAATTCTGGGAATTTTAGAAAGATAGAAAGTAAGTTAAAGATTAAAGCTAATCTACATCGGTAGAAATAGGCATTACTACGACAGCGACATGGGGAGAATAACATGAAATATGAGCATGGTTAAACCGTTCTCGGGCAGAGGATCGAGCGCACGCAATCTCGAAAAAGCTTTTCGGCCAAGCCCTTACAACTGACCTACTTTTTTATATGAACTCTCGGCGTACGCGGTCCGCTAACGCTGCCTTTCCCCCGCGGATGTAAACATAAACAGCGAGGGTAATGTTACGGCTCAACATCGCATATAGGCTAACCGGGGAGGGAGGGGGGCAGGTCAACAAGGTTTTCGAAACGGTAGAATTACGTTACACACATATGAACCGGTATGCCGAAGGGCATCGAAATTACAGACGTAAGCGTTAACAATTGTAACGACGATAATGATCTCATTTTACCTCGCCTGCTTGCAATAATCACCGAGGCGACTCAACGCGGAATTACACAACGTCCAGTAGAACCGGAAAGAATGTTGCCCCGACCCTGGTAGAGATACAGACGATGCGGACGCCATAAACAGAATTGCCGCAGGAAAATTTCAAAAATTCCACCGCTAGTCGCTTCGCTATTTGCCAACTGTGCTGATTGGCTGCCGAAGAGGAAAGGCCTCCGTAGAGCTTGCCGTCTGTAACATAAAGCCGGATTTACAAGTAATAAACTTTAAGCTGTAAAGGTCATTACACATTTCGACATACAAAATTAGAAAAAATAAAAAATTAATTAATTCAAGATTAAAATTAACCTACATTAATAAAGATGACATGTAAAATTAGAAAAAGAATAAAAGGTAAGTTAAATCAAGATTAAAACTAATTTGCATTTCAGAAATGGACATATCTGCATCAATATTTCCATTTCTACTGAAGATTAACCTTAAGTTTGTATTAGACTGCGGATTGAAATTGCAATTAGATTGGTGTTTGACAAATCAAAACAATGTTCACAAAATTATTTCATATTAGCTTTGTTCTAATTGGTTGAATTCCAATTCAATCTCAATTTCAATTCGTAATCTGATACAGGTTTTAAGGGAATGCTGGAGCTGTTCTATTTTACCGATAAAAATATATAATTCTTGCAGTTATGACAATTTTTTTGGCTTTACAGAATTAAAAATTGACCGCGATATAGTGGAACTAAATTTGCTGCTTTTCTTACTTTGTAATATCGAAATCTGAGTTACTCGATGGCCTGTGTGACTCGAAATTTTTGCAAGCATGGCAATTTTTTTGGCTTTATAGAATATACTCATCCTAAAAATTTTTAATTGGTTGATTCAGGGAAAAATTCCAAATACTGCAAGTAGCTACAGCCAATCAAAATGTCAAACGAGACTTCCTCCTCCCATTGTGATGTATATTATTAGTTGGTATCACTGGTATCACTTTTTGTAGTTGGCGACTCGTCTCTGACGTTAACAATTGTGGACGCCGTGACAAATGCCGGTCGAGGCAAATGTCAATACGCGTCGTCCGAATTGTCGATCGATTTGACAATAGAATCGTGTAGTTCTTTCAGTGAAACTTTATACAATATTTTTGTATGCATAATTTTATTACATTTTGTACATACGTGAGACGTGAACGTCCTTCGTGTTCTGAATATTCTACCACATTTCAACGACACTGCCAACGTACCAGCCTTTCGTAAG
Source organism: Tetramorium simillimum (assembly GCA_011636635.1). Lineage (NCBI taxonomy): Eukaryota > Metazoa > Arthropoda > Insecta > Hymenoptera > Formicidae > Tetramorium > Tetramorium simillimum. The sequence continues at coordinate 27,340 of VBVQ01001668.1, forward strand.
TCTAAAGATTAAACAAAACAAATTATATAGCCTCCATCACGGAATATTATGAATAAATGATCAAATAATCATATCACCTATTTTTTAAGTATTTACGAGTGTCTAATTAATCGACAGAAGAGGGAAATTGCTGAAACTAAATAGTTATTTTGTAACGTATGAAATAAATTACAATTTATCGTCATCATTAGCATAAAGTGCGAAAAGAATATACATTTACGACTTTGTACAAATAAACGTTTGTAAGAAATTACAAAGGTCTCGAATAATCGTATCTAGATAAGATTATAGCTAGCTGAAATCAGTAAATGGTGTCAGTGTTCGTGTCACGTTGACAAACAAACGTTGAGTATCAATGGTGATTTATGTGTCAGATTTGGAGCAGCATTTTGATAGTCGGAAATTGATTTGTGGACATAGATTTCAAATGCAGCCAACAATTAATAGATCGTTCTATATAGACATATCGGCCCGTATTCAGAACGTGCTTCTAAAGATGTTAGCGTGTTTTTATGTTATCCTATCTTTATCATTCAGTAAATGTAAACCAAGGATAGAAAGACATAAAATCGCGCTAACATCTTTAGAAACGCGTTCTGAATACGGGCCATCATATCCTGGGTGGCCACTGTAACATTTTGACAATTTAGTCGCACGATTTTAATTAACACATTCAACTGTTTGATAAACATCTTTCTATTTAAATTTAATTATTATATATTTTGAAAAATCAGATGGTCATCATTTTGCAAACATCATTCAACTAGATAAATTATTGATTTCTTTTTTTATAATATTTATTTTTGCAAGTGTACATATGTATGTATATTAATCTTGCACTATATGCTAATGAAACTAATAAGTTTTTTATAATACAATTTAATTTATTTCATTCACTTGTTACAAAGTAACAACTATTTGAGTTCTAGAGTTTTAATGTTACTATGTATTCATTTTAGTTCATAAAGTCATTAAGTGCTTTATTTTAGAAAGAATTTGCATAATGACTTCATTAAAAATGTTTATCTTAATTTCTTTTAATTTTTGCTAAGAGATAAATGTATATCGGCATGACACAAGTGTTTCCGTGAAATGCTTCGGTAGACACGCAAATGTCAATATTATGCTATAGATATGATATGAATATTATTGAGACGTTGATATCCTTATCAAAATTTGTACAAGAGTGCAATAAAAAAGTATTCGCTATGTTCTCAATTAAAATTCGTAAATATTGAAATCATATGCATCAATAATGAATTTTTACCGAGTGATTCTTACAAGTAAATAGAGATGTGCTATCTTCGGTCGAGTTTAATCTTTTTACAGCTTAATATTTTTGTGCAAATTCATATTCTTTTTCCAAAATGCACGCCAATACTCGTTGATCTTGAAACACAACTTTTTATTCGAACAATAAATTCAACATATTTAAATCAATAATCAGCTTAACTTTTTAATGCTGATAAGCATCTTTTAAATCCTGTAAAGAATTTACTGCGAAAAGTATCATCCCAGAGCCAGGATTAAAATAACATACCATTGGTGTTCTGGTTGTTGAATCTCGCAATGCCAAACTGTCGTCTATTATGCATGTTGTATGTTTTAATAGAAGTATATTTTATCACAAACTATACTTTCGTATAATAATAATTACCGGAAAAGTGAGACGCATTTAAAGTAAAGAAAAACCTATGTTTTTTTTTCAACGGGAAGTGAACTAATAAATAATTAGAGCATTTACTTGTCTACGTGCTAGACGTTTTCCTCTTACAATTGAATTTTTTTCTGTCTTATTGCAAATTAATGCGCTTTTCACAGATATGTACGATATAATCGTTACTCTACAAGTTATTATGATTCTATTGACTATATTTTAGAATTTTTTGTTAAAAAAGAAACTACTCGATTGGTACATTTTTTCAAATAAATACTGAAAGAAAATTCTGGTTAAAAACGGACGAATCAGAAAAATATTGTCGGCGTGATCAAATATTCTGGTATTCGTATAATAGGAATTCTGGTTATCATAAGGTATAAAGTATTGAATTCTATTACAATAACTAGAATTTCTATTATATGAACCAGAATATTTGGTTCATCACGCCGACAAGATTTTTCTGATTCGTCCGTTTTTAACTAGAATTTTTTTTCCGTGTATCTAAAACAGAAACATTTTTTTCGAAATTTTAAAAGGAGCAAAAATAATATTTCTCTCTATTGCATAGAGTGAAAATTTTAAACGAGACAAGTCAGGGCAAAGTCCTCCTCCCTTCACTGGCGTTAGGGATCAAGGGTTGATCTCGAGACGATATTCTCGGTATGCGCGAGATCGACCACGTGTCCTTCGAGCTAATGGACTAAATGCTTGACAATTACGTTGCAATGTATATAAACGTTTCGAATTGAGTCGCTTGCGATCGTTGAAGTGTCGTGCGATAAATAGCCAGCACGTGACTCGTACCCGGGGCCCTCTGATGCATGAGAGAGGATGCGCCGCGGCGCAACGCTACGTGATTAGATTACGTGTATCGTGTGTCGAGGAGGATGCCGCTTCTTCTTCATTAGAAAAACGACGGGATGGAACGGAAACATATTCGTACATTATATTCTAGAGGATTCGACGTACGGGCGGGTCAAGGTTGCATTCGCTTTCGAATAGACCGACGCCCCTTTTCCCATTCAAACAATCTGGCGAACACGCAATTCAATGGATACTCTCATACGGATAAACGGCGTACCACGAGGAATCCTACGAGACGTCTACACACACACGACGCTCCAACGCCACGCGATGCGCCTCGGCCTTTAATCAGGGAGTGAGATTCAATTCAATTCAGGTAAAAATGTGTGTATGCGTGCGCGTGCGGGCAGAGATGCGTGTGAGATTTATGCGCATTAATTGCATAATCGATCGATGTAGAAACGTCGAAGGCTAGTACTCGTGTTCATTAACCGGCGCGATCTGCATAAGTTTTTTGTTATCTGGAAAGTATCGCATGCCGCCTGATAGTCAGTGGTTAACCTGGTCAGCCTTGAAACCCCTTTAAACTCTTGTAAAATGAAAGCCACCTAAGCTGCGAATTTTCCATTTTTATCTATGACCCTTATCGGACAATTTCATATCGCAATAAATATATTGAAATGGATTAAATAAAAGAAATATGCATTGGCTTTTATTTTTTTTCAAAGAAGATTGTAATGAATTGAATCAAAGCCAATACAAATGCACATGTGCAGGGTATCGTGATTACTTTTATCTATCTCTATTTCAGATCTGTAAAGTTAACACCCTGAAATGTGAATTTTTACACATTTGATTGTCCATAATTTGTCCACGTTTGTCCATAATTGTTTTTTGTCCATCTTGCAAAAAGTAAAAAAAAAATAAAAATTGAACAAATTTCATATTTTGAAAATTCCAAAGTTTGCATTTTTAAAAATTATAATATCAAATTATAATTATAATATTAAAAAATTGGATAAATAAATAGCTTACAAACAAAATTCACAATTGCAAAATTCCAATTCTTCATGTATATATCACTTTATATATAACTTTTTTTTAATTTAAAAGTATGATTAAAAGTATCGACGATGCTAAAACTTTTTTAATGGATCTTAACAAATATTTTGTAACACGCATAAGTGTACCGATTAACGTATTTTTCACGATTCCTATATAAAAAGTGCGAAGGTTAACAGCGACTTTTCCCCAACCGATGTAAGTTCGGCTCCGTTATCCGGGTATATAAGGGGCACGACGGGACACGCGTACTTTCAGTCTACAGTGCGCTGGAATTTTGTAAGCGCGAGAGAGCTTTGGCTGCGGTGCATGTCGACGGGATAATAAATTTAGTGTATAAAGTAGCACATGCAGCTTCTATGAATTAGAGTGACTTCAGAGAGAAGAAAAAAAGAACAGACAAATACGCGCGTTTGGCGAAACCCGTTTCTCTCCCAGTGAAAGTACACCTTCGTACGCACACCGTTCTCCATCCTCGATCGATTTATTGTTGCGGTTGCGGTTCCACGTTTTTCGTCTACGGTAAAATTTAATTATATCTAATATATGAGACGCAACCTAATCTCACGTTTGCGCGAGTTATGTCTCAACAATAAATTTTATTATTGATACATAAATACATAATGCGCGAATAAACACGTACGCGGTTCAGATAACATGATTCATTCAGAAAAGTCAGGAGGAATTAATCGCTACGTATATATTTACGTAGCATATTTTTATCTATTTAAATCAACCGTTAGATAACGAAATTTAAATAAACACACAATGTAGTTTACATGTATGTGATGTGTATATAATTAATTTCTTAAATAATAAAGTTCAAGTAACATTTTTTGAATATGTAAAAGTTACTTTGCTTAGAAAAATCTATAAAATGGCTTGAATGAAAGTTTCAAATTATTTTTTTTTATATATTTTTAATAGTTTTATTTTGTTAACGGAATAATATAATATATATTTATTTTAATACAGTAAGACAGAGTAAGATGTATGACTAATATATCGAAAATTATGTTTTATTGAATATAATTGAATTTGTCTTAAAATATCTTACAAAGTTATAATAAAATATTTTATTAAAAAGAT
>VBVQ01001669.1:0-31921 GCA_011636635.1 Tetramorium simillimum
TACAATATTTTTTAGGCAGACATTACGTTTTAAAATATAGTCAACATTCTTCAGACTTCCAAAATTTTAAAATTTATACAAACTTTAATGTGTTGAAGTTAAAGGGTGGAAATATTTGAATTGCCATGAAAAAAATAACTGAACACTCAAAATTATTAATTGCGCGGTGACATTGTCAAAGGGTACCTGCAAAATATCTGCAAATTTCAAGGAATATTAAGCTATTTGAGCCAAATTATCAAAACGTAACCAGTAAAACATGGAAAGTATTTGCTAATTTTTTGCTATTTTTTTATTTCTAAAAATAATTTTTTTTTAAATATTATAATAAATTATTGTCAATATTAATCACTTACTTACGTAATTTCTTGTGTTTTTATATTTCAATAAAGAAATAGTTTTCTAAAAATCAATAATGTCTATATATTCAAATAATCAACAAAGTGTTTTATGCCATAATGGGATAATAAATTTACGTGGAAACGAAAAAAAAAACGAGACTGTGTATAATAAATGCGGGTCCAATCGTTGAGAGAAAGCCATCGTATTTGATATCTATAGACTCATTTTAAATATCATAGATACTACGTAAAAGATAGTACATGACAGATGAGTGAACTAATAAAACGTTGAAAACTTAATATACATATGGCAAAAAGTAAATTTATGCGGAGCAACGAACGGGCGTCATGTGTCAATGGTTGAAATATGTCAACAGAATTGACGAGTCATTTCCGTAACTGTTTCTACTAAAGTGACTGAAGATTAAAGTTTCCTATATAGTGTTCCTACTTGAAAAGAGACGTTATGGGAGAATAATTTACAAACCCCTATCTCGATAGATGCGATCTTTCCGATAAAAGGTATGTGAGAAAAAGCTGCTCGAATAAATAAAAATAGTATAAATTTTGCAAAGGCAGATATACAAAGCGTTTTTCTTCATAATTTCTTCACCAAACCGTTATCAGAAACGGCACTTTGGCGAGACATATTGCCGATAAGCTGGCAGAATCGAGTGTATCGAATGGCGCGTGAAACGAAACGCGATGTCGAACAGGTTTTACCCGGTAGACACGAAGGTGCATTGACAATCTGAAAATAGATGTAGACCCGACAGTTCGATTTTACGAGGAAGTGGTCCGTAGGCGCGTCGTTTATCGTCAATATTCGTTGGCGATATGGCCACTTACTGACTTGCCAGCGCGAAAAGTGATTCTATTAACTTGACAGTATTGTGACTCACGATCGATACAGCCTCGTGTGGCGGCAGCATCGAGCATTCAAACAACCCGATTTAGACGACTGAATATGTTTCCCATCTCGACTTTACGCAGTTTCCAATGGACGTTACTACTTAGGTGTGGTCAGTCCTTATGATTCACACTCGCGATTGCCGTACTTTGGAATGAGAAGTTATGTCATTTCGTGACTTCAAAGTATACGCAGAAACACTTGAACTATATGTACTATAATGTAAGATAATGGAATTTTCTTTGAAAATTCTTTGAAAATGTTTTGAAAGTATTATTTAAGAATAAATACATTTTGATAGATATCCTTAAGATGTGCTAAAGATAATATAACTGTGTTGACATAGTGTTTTAAAATACTGATGCAAGATAGTAGCGCGAGTTTATCGAAGTTAAGAATGCGTCGATATGAATATCAATTATCAATTATCATTAAGAATCTTAATATAGAACATAGATATTACGCTGCAAATTCGATCGATGCAAGTCGGAGGTTTATTCACAGCTCTTCTATGATAAAATCAATAATGATCGCGGGCATTTTACGGCAATGCGAAATCAGCGACGGACAATTATAGTGAGTGTAGTAAACAGATCAAGGCAGTTCAGAAACAGCGACAGATAATTTTATCGCAGGACCGCTCGGGTAGGTTACAATGTGGAAATAGACGTCCGAGCTCGGCCGAGGAGAGCTCGCGCGGTGCATACGTCCAATTTTACGAGGAAGTGGGACGCATTATTTATCGGCAATATTCGTTGGTAATGTGGGTACTTACGGCCTCTGAAACGGCCACCAGAACATGCGTCCCGAAGTGACTCGGCCCGCGCAGCGGGCGAGTCGTAAAAGACTCGTGAATATCTTCACTCAAAATTCACACGTAAAGTAACTGAAAACAATGTTGTGGTCGAACGTCTTTCTCGTTGCTCTCCCACTCTGCGAGTGAGCTCGAAGATGAAACACGCAGCATAACAATTCATGTCATAATTATTTGTGTTCTACCATATTCTCCGCCCAGACACGAGTGCTTGATAATAACTCCTGTCTTCACGGTCTTAAAATCATCGCGGAATCATGCTGACGGAAAATATTTAAATCCTCTTTGTGGAACAAATCTATTATAAATATTAAAATTTGTTAAACTTTATTAAATCAATATAATGGAGGAATTTTTATGCATTTAGTAGATGATGAGAATAGATTTCACATTTAAATCTTTTTAAATCTTATTAGGTACGATAAGTTATTCGTATTTTATCATTTCCTAATATAAATTTTAGAATTATTTTGCATAATAGCCATTATAATCAATAGCTTTTTAGGCAGGTACGTTAATAAATTTTTGGGGGATTTTCATATCTAGAAATTTCTAAATTGATAAATCATTTTCAATACTTTTCTTATTATAAATGTTAACAAATATTAAAAATTTCTCTGCTAAAGAAAAATCTATTTCAAATTTATCAAGATATTTGAAAAGAAAAAAAAATGTTCAAGATCTGCAACACTCTACATAATGAATCTGCCTGAGACGCGTAATCCGCCTGATTTTCTCATCTGTACCGCGCAATAATTTTAAAAAGTGGTTTCGTTCTCCAGGCCCTCCTCTCTGTAATCACCGAGGCATATTCTTATATACATTGTTGTGGATTTTGTACAACGATGCAAATCGACGCCGAAGCGAAACTACTGAAAGATACGCCCTGTACACAGGTACACCCTTGCATTACCGTGAAAGCGAATCGCTCGACCAGGTGATTTAAAAAATTTGGCACCTCTTTAACATCGACGAAATTTACACCGGCCTTAAACTTTCCGTCTCGCCGCGGTCACGGCTTTTCGTCGACTTTAGTGCTGGCACGGATGACGTTAACGATTCGTAAATTAAAAGTGCGCCATTTTGTTCCGGCAGCGTGGGCAAAGGGAGAGAAGAAGTTGTTCGCGCGGTTGTGGCCCGCGCCATAAAATTCGGACGAATTCTTTGTCGTTTCGCTTTTCGATACTTTGCGGCGAATGCGACGCGTTTTACGTGCGAAAGATTGTTATTGAGTTAATCGCAAGTTATTTCCACTCGAGTTTCAATATCGATAAAGCCAATCGTTGACAAACTCCATGCAAATTTAATGGCAAATTTATTGCTCTTGGCATGATAATTATTGCAACTACGAAGTTTTATTTTGCATAAACTTGACACCATTTCTTCAGATTGCAATAAAAATTTTAGATTTACAAGCTCAGTGCACAATAATTCATGTCGTTACATAATTAATTTTTTTCATTAATTTATGACCTGATTATTTTTACTATCGTATCATTTAAGAATTATTATAAATTAAAAGTTTATGTACTTTTACTTTTAATATTCATTATTCGAAGAGATTCGCTAATATATAAATCGTAATCATGCACATTGTAGTAATTCTCTTATTTTTAAATCAATCATTCTTAAAAAGAGAAATTTTTAATTAAATAATTTCAAAATTAGTGATTTTTGCACGATTTCACTATATAAAAAGTAATGATTTCAGTGAACGCGGTCGCTTATTATCCGGGAGAGTCGTAAATCAGAAAGCGCACGTGTTCACGCCCGTTAAATGAGACCATCGAAAAATCGATCGTGCTTACGCGATATCGATAATCAAGTCTTCCATATGTAGTGTGAGAGTTGGGCCGCACACGAACTCGCCGTCGAAGTGTTGTGCTCCGAACGATGCGCCGAACGAACGAGCACATGCTACAGTGTGAAATTAATGTATTATAAATCGCATACATCGTTATAGCAAACTCTCTAAAATGAAGCCATCATATTGCGTAAATGACTTGATTTACCTGATCTGTTAGAAATATGCGAGTAATATGCGTGATCTGAGATATGAAAAAGCAGATTTTATTCTGTTTTGAGCGAAGGAAAGGAACTAAATAAAGCGTTAGAAATATTACAAAATATAAAAAAAGTGCACTGATGTATACAGCGAAAGCAATCTTCAAATTCAATCTGAAATTTGCATGCGTTAAAAGCAAATAATAAATATTGCATAAAACAAAATTTGGAAGTTAGTTTCTCGTATTTTTCTCTTTGTGATCATGAAGACACCGGAAACGTGTTATGATATTCTGCAAAGTTCCGCTATAGTTAATACAATAGTTCGCGGTCTTTCTGCCTATGCAGCACGTGGAATATTTCTCAGTAATCAATATTTTATAGCACTTGCGGAAAGAGAATTCCGCTCGGCTATAGAAATGCGAACCGTCAGTATGCCGACGTCATTGTTGTGAAACTGTTTTCGATCGTTATTGTTATATGTATAGTAATGTTGAAACATATCGCAATTTCATAGTTTTCTTCAAATATACAATTAAAAAAAATTTTTATTTTTAATTCGACCTTAAGTGCAATATTTTTTTTTTCAAACAGATGCTTACTAATTTTTAATTTCTAGATTCTATCAGAACGATAAACTCCTTCAAATAAAATCTATCAACTTTATAATTAAATCGCTTAATTATCAAGTAATGGAAGTTAAAATCTCCCATTACGGAAATCTTTCATCTACATACACAGATTTAATAATATTTATCGATTAATTTTCGTGAAATTGCTATATCAAGAAAATTAGACAGAAGGGCAATGTGACAGATATCTTGCATGACAAACTACCGTGCTCGTATCTTAAGCAAGACATTAGTTTAATGATCACGGCACATAATCATTAGCAATCGATAAGAAAGAGAGTGTTGCGCTTCCACCTGTGTAATTGAGCTCGTTTTAACGTCTCGCCGGCGTAAGCACACATCGGCGCCGAGCAGAGCAGCCCCCCCGGCCACACATTATCCGATGATAAGATCTCATTACGTCACTTGCGAGAGAGCGATTATCAATGACGATTTTGCGATTTTTTTTCGTCGTGATACGTATTGAAACTTTATTCGCCGATTACGCGGACTAATCTTTATTAATTACTCTTACACGACTTGAAGTAACTTCAATTAGATGCACACACGTCGACGATGCAATCATGGAATCAGTTTATCGCAATTTGTCCTAGATTTTTCTAAAGACGAATAATTTTTAAATTAACAAATTCTACAATATTGTTCTAATACTTTTTTCGTTTCATACAATGTGATATCCACGGAATACAGAAAATAAAATTTCGCATGCAAAATGAAAGCTCGCATAATTAAAGCCCACGCACAACACTCGAAAATGCTGAGTATAAATAAATGTCCTCTATATATTTCGTGATGCTTAACGGCATGTATGTAATAAAACCAAAAAATACAATCCGCAACGCCCATATAACTTGGGCACACTTTCGCGGAACGGTGTTTATTTATTTCGGGCACAGTCTTTAAATTCGTTTGAACAATTAACCGACGGTTTATGCTCGCCGCGTGGGCGTCGTGCTTCGAATGTTGTAACATTGTACAGTCTTACGATGTAATCAATGAGAAAGGCTTTAACATGTCACGCATTTTTTCTCTCTTCTGTTATGAGATATGATAAAAATGCGTAAGTCAACTTTCCGAGGCAATTAAACAACATTAATCACGTCATCGTATTTGCATCGCAATGTATTCGAATAGTATAAATTAATAATCAAATAAATCATATTTTTATAACATTTAACTATTAAAATAGAATATAAAAAAGTATTATCCTCTTACAACCACAGAAAAATTGAAGTTATATTTAAGTTCTATAATACTCGGAAACATATTTTTCAAAACGCGGAAAGTATGACATTCTTTTGTCTCAAAGATTCATTCTCGATCTTAAGCCAGCTATAAAAATGAACCGCGTAATTGAGCGCGATAACGTTAATATTTTATACCGATTATAAATTTTCTTCCGCCGGGTATCTACTCCCGGCAATTTTCCAGTGTAATGAGAATAATTTGTCCGACAAAGTGTTTGGAGTCTTGTTGACTCGCCTGCGGCCATGCACTAAACATTGTACATTACAGAATTACATAGCCAATAAAAAGAATGATAAAGAATCTCCATATAATACCAGACTTGTCACAATTGAAATCGGAATAGCACCTGCGCCGAGAATCTCGCGATCCCGCGTTGAAACATTAACCGAAAAGTCCGCATTTATTTTTAACGAGGAAGATTTCCCAATTTTAGTGGTCGTTAACGGACGAAAGAAACGGTTACTTTCAACCAATAATGTAACGTTGAAAATTAGCTTATATTTCTTTAATAAACGCACTCGAGATTAGACCCTCACAAGAAATGCATTTTCGCTTCTTTTTCACAAATTATAAACACTCAAATGCCATCAAATATAATATTTTGTATACGACAGAAATTACTTCAATTTTGCAATGCTCGAATTTTTCATCATATTATCTCAATTTAATCATACTTCTGAAAAATATTTTCCATATGATTTAGCAGTAGCCTAAAATGTTTTAATTTGTTCTCCCGATTTTGTTACTTGAAATCATATCGCAGATTTCTAGCTGGTATAAATTTTACTATTCTCTACTCTCTGCAATCTTCACGAGATACACGAGTTATATTGACACGATCCTTTCGTGTCAAGTATACATGGTGCTTGAATATATCGCGAGCGCATTTATGCTACAGGATAAATGATATTCGGCATATCGTCCCCGACAACAGACATGCATCACTTTCTCGAAGACTGCAACCGGCGCGGGTGATGAATCGTGCAACAGAATCGTTTCATTTTTCACTTCCCTCGAAAGAAGCCTTATACCCGGTACTGCCTTTAATGCGCTTTACGTGAAAAATATGTTCACAGCGCGCCATGTACCTAGGCGCGGCAATATATTCGAGTCGATAAACGCACGATTTTTCTTATTCCCTGCATAGCCTCGATGAAATATTTCGGTTTATTAATGAAACGCGCATTAATATGCTAAGATTCTTCTCGAGCCACTAGAGACTCGCGCAAAATCGCGTGTAGTATAATACATCTATGAACGCGTGTTCTTTACAATCAGTAATATCGATATTCCATTCATACCAATTCATATTCACACGCATTTTTAAAATATTCTCCGCCAACCACTCGTATTATATAATCTCGATATTTACGCTCTCACTGCCTTCACTCGTTCGCGATCAATTGAATAGGATTTTCCACATATGATATAAATCTTGGCAAAAAATTCATGTATATAATTAGAAACCATATATTACATATTTTTTCAATAATTTATGAGCAAAAAAATAAAAATTTGTTAAGCAATGTAAAACACTTGTTAGATTGATTAAATTAGTTATCTTTAAGCAATTAAACGAGAATACAAAATTTTTAAATTATACATGTAATATAAATTTCTTTTAATTTATAATTGAACTAACTAAACCAACTAAATTTGCAGTCTTCACTACCGTGATACGTATCATAATTGTTACAGCATCGTCTCGACGTCTCGACAGCTCTCACTAATATGTAAACGGTGTCTCCCGTATCAAGTTTCGATAGTGGCGTTCCCAGACGCCGTCATGGCACGTGTATTATGCACCGCGACGTTATTAATGCGTCTCGCAAACGCGGGCGCGCGATGCACCACGTCTATTAAATTGGACCGGATGCTAAATATGCTGATTCCTCGCTGCAGGTGGCGACGATGGCGAGAGATGGCGATGGTAGGTCATTCAGAGGGGAGGAAGGGCGACGACCGATTTTCAACCAGGACAACCGAATCGTACGCGTGTCGGAGGAACGAGTTCTCGGGAGGGCTTGTCGATTCATCGCTCTCGCGAGCAAAGAAAAAGAAAACCGGGAAGAAAGGATCCAACATCTCAAGAATCAAAACGTGAATATTTATCACCGCCGTTAATAACACCGCGCGGCACAGCCGGAACATCGGAAGTTATGATTTCGTGAGAAATCTACGAACTCTCATGCTCTCTTTCTCTGTTTTCATTCTATTAAGCAAAATTATTTAGATTTAAAATTATGTTGTCTAATATTGCAATAAAGAAGTATTTGTCTCTAAACTTCTTTATTTGAGAGATTACAAATAAGTATCATATGATACTAAATCGGTACTAGCCCAGTATCTTACCGGTATTTATTTCCCACTTGGGATATAATAAAAGATTTCTGACGCAAGTTTGTAAGTCAAGATCCGATAAGAAATTATTCATTATCTGACTGATGATATGATTTAATTTTAAAAGTATAGATTTTATATTCATAAATAATTTATAACTACGTATAGAATACTTTTTATGAAAGAAAACGAAAGAACACTATGTTATATATTTATAATATGTTATATATTTTCGAGATAACCAATAATTTTCACGAAATAACGTGGATTCGCGCGGCCGATAATAAAACAGGTTCCTTCGGAGACGCTTTTTTCGTGTCGGCATGTCGAGAACCCGATCGCCGATTCGTCGCACTCTTGAAAAGAACGGAGTTGCCACTCGCGCATATTTATCACCATCGTTAATAACGCACAAAAAAATGCCTTATCGCCCACCACAGCGAATTTTTCGATGATTACCCGTTCGAAGATTCGATGAAAATTAACTTTGTTGCAAAATATAAAAGTAATCACGAATAAAATCACTTTAAGATCTGTTCAAAGTTTTAAGAAAGATACTTTTATAAAATATCGTCACAGGAAAAACGATAAATTTGTTGCATTGTTTCGGAATTTACATAGTTAATTGGATGAAAAAAATTGTCAATCGATAGACATGAAGAACATAATCAACATTTAATATGTCTATATAAATCTTAAAGTGACTGGCATAACGTAAAAATATAAACAAAGACGGATGTATATTTTATTCGACGAAGATGAAAACAAAATTCGCATAATTTATGATTCTTGGTTTATCAAGTTTTCCCGATGTTAATTTCTCGTTTCTAACCAATACCTCACAATTCCGAAACTAAACAGCCGATGCACCTAAATGCACAGAGCTGATCGTAAATTGATACCCACAGGTACATTGATGCTGCGGACCTTACAATGTTTCCTAAGCATCGACACACCTCGCAATTACGGACGTAAACTACTAGCGAGGAAACGCGAGTGAAATGCAAAAGGCACAAAATTGCAGCTCTGTAACAGTAAACATCATTACTTCGCGCAATCTAGGATCATTAAGTAGGAAGAACTTATCAAGTGCGAAGCTCGCAATTATTTCGAATATTTTGTTAAGATGCGTATTTAATTTTATTGTTAACAAATTAATTAAAGAATATTTTTAATTTTGTTCTAAATCGTTAAAATATGATTACAGGGAAAAATTTATAAAAGATTCAATGGTATCATCTCTATTTCAAGGTACATTTCTATTTCTTATATATTAAAATTTTAATTAAATTTTATTTAATTTTTTTAGAAATTCATTCATTTTTTAGTTTATACAAGTATATATAGTTTAAGAAAATAAGATATTTACAGTATCTCGCATTCGGTAAGAATATCCCATGTTAATAACGAAAACATACATTAATTTTTCTAGAACGTAACTATTTACAAAGATAAATCGGATCTTTCCTTTCCTTCATTCGCACTGTGCGAAGGAAGAGAAGAGAGCAGGAAAAAAAGGCGGAAGAGGAGGAGAGGAAGAGGAAGACGAGGGTGAACGCACTCGCCACACCCTGCCTTAAAGATTGTAAACGATTATTAATGCTCCACTGCGGCTGACCCGTAACCTGGCGGTGGGTCTTCTCGCAACGTCTCTCCTCGTCCCTCTCGCCCCAATCCTGTCCCTTTCCCGACCCTCCGTCTTTCTCCCTCGAAATAATCTCGACTGAAATACCCAGGCAAGATCGCGCGAATCGCCTCTCAACGGAATCGATCCTTATCCGGCCTTTTTTTGTTAATTAGCCCACCAGGCTACCTCTTTGTAGGGGATAAATAACATCGGGGTTACGTCCGGTCACGTTAACTAATTTGCGTAACACGCCGCAGACTTTCGCATCAAAATCTTCGCGCCGGCAAATCATCCGGCTGTTGCGAGCGAAATGAATTATCTGGACGGGGAATATGAAGGCGGAGTGAAATGAAATATAAGAGCGAGGTATAAGCAACAGAAAAAGAAAATAAACGAACAATTTTAATACGCAAGAAAGTGTCAATTTAATTATATTAGGTATATTTTTGGCACTCAATGCTTTACACTTTTAATGCACGTTTCATTGCGTTTGCGTCTCAAAATTACGCGGGAATTCTTTAACTAAAATAAATTGCAGAAAAAATTCCTAATTGGAATCTTCAGATGCAAATCGTTAAATATATATCTCATTTCTTGAAGCAAAATCTTCCGAATACTTCGGAGCGAATGCGGAAATGTGCAATGTGCGTTCGCGCCAGCTCGATATAAACACGATAATGCAGGCATAAAGATAACGCGGTGTCGCATACGATGTGAGTTACATTCCGCAAAATCTCGCGACCTTTGTACACGCTCGCATAAAATTGCGTATTGAATCCGTTCATTAGGAGAGCCGTACGAGTGATTCGAGGGGAACGCGAACGCTACGATAATTAATAAGACGAAAATAAATGAACCGAGGAAAACAGGCGGGTAGCAGAGTGACGACATTGACGTTCTTTCCGCGCGAAGATGTTTGCGCGTCAACGCTGATTTCTGCTTTCCGAGTCGTCATTTCAAGACGTCGGAGCCTCGCTCAAAGCGACGTAAGTTCGACGCCTCGGCGATTCCGCCGCGTTCAGGCGCAATATGACGAGTATAAAGATAATGAGGCGGCGCACGGCACTAAGAGAAGTCGACGAGCAATTATGCAAATCGCGCGTGACACGTGCTACGTACAACGACGGCGGTGCTCATTATCGAATGGTCTTACGGTGAAATACAGCGCGGGAAGAAACGTACGGAATCGGCCGTACAGAGGCACTGACCCAATGAGTGTTGCGGTGCTTAAAATAGAGGGGCCCCCGAGGACAGTCGGGGGAATAAAACCGGTGAGAGACAACGGGAAGAGGCGGACGAAGGGTACGTCGGTAGTCCTGTTACGTATGTATTTACGGTTCGATCTCGCCGCTCAGCGATATCGTGGCTGGTGCGTAATTTTAATATCCAACGTTTCTCGTCACGTCGCGGAGATGCGACACGATACGATGCGCGCGTAAAGATAACAAGACGGCGCGGAGGCGGGCCGGCGCGAGAATTATGCAAATCGCACGGCGCAGTATTTGCAGCGCGTCGTCGATACTCGATAAAGGCGGGATTTAAAATGCACGCGGGTATACGCACTCATTTGTCGCGAGCTCATGAAACGGCGCGATCGATTCTGGGTGGTGCCCGTATAAAATGAAACGTTTCGAATGCGTAAAGAAGGCATTCAATGAGGGCCGAAATAAATTGGTGGCCCGAGGCACGAATTCACGGTAGTTTCATGGGCTCGCATTCGTTCCGTTTGATCGACAAGTTTATTCGACAAGAGCATGTCAAACGATAATCAGCCGTGCTACCGCGTGAAGAATTCATCAAAAAGAGATATAATTACAATTTCTCTATCACGGTTTTTTTTTTTCTAAAAATTACTTTCTCAGATTAATTTTTACCCACACAGAAAAATTACACACAATATTATTCTATATTATATAATAAAAAAAGTATCTAATTTTGTAAAAAGGTATATAAAGATATAATTGTACAATTAATTCCAAGTCGATATCGTATCGATACCGTACAAAAATTCAGTGTCATAATTAAAGATAATAATTCGGAGAAGAAATACGGAAATTCGAAGAACCTGACAAACTGACAACTTATTGTTAGTTAATAGAAAACGCGATAGCTCTCATTGACGGAGTTATCTCTCCGACATGAGAGCTTAATTGCAAAGGGAGAGATGCGACCGTTGGCCAATTGATTTCACGTGGCATTGACCCGGGACGTACGCGCAACTCGACCGATTCAGTATTCGGAATGGAAAGAAGCCCGGGCGGGGAGAGAGAGGACCATGCGGCACAAGCAGAGAAGAGAATCTCAACGAAAAAAGAGCGTTAAGGGAAAGGCTAGAAATAGATGCTGTGTGACTCACCATGAAAACCATGAACCTTGATTGCACGTTGGCGTTCCCGATGTAAGTCAGCGTTTCCAGCCACCGTGATGATCGCCGGGGTGGTGTCCGCATCCACTTCTGCGTCGCAGACTGTCCGTCGCACTCCACAATCGCGCGAAAAACAGTCGGTCACTTCACGATTACGCGATTACGCACACCGAATTCCTCGTTTTTTTTTCTCTCTTTTACCTGCCCCTCTCGAATTCGACGATACGGACGACAGGGGAACGTTAGAAATTATTGTCGTTGATACAAGTGCGATAAACGTGCGTGTTTACCCGCGAAATGCGATCCTTATTGCTTACGCGAACGTACGGAAAAATGCAGGTTTACGCGTTCGCGTTTCCAATCGCTAATATAGTCGATTAACCGCCGTATCTCTCTTGGCCGAGTATATTATTGACTACTAATTGATCTATCTAAGTAATTTATTAATTGGCTATCGGTGACGGCGAATATATTGGTCTACCGGCATTCGATTGGCATACTGGCATGAATACTGGCCCGTTCGGCTCCGGTCACCTGCAACATACAAATGCGTCGTCGTCCGCATTAGAAATTGTCGCCTGACGAAACTGGAAAACGTAACTAACGTCACGGAAATCATAATTCTGGTCGCCTTTGTAGCGGAACGACGCAAATTTAGGACGAGAACCGCGACACCGAAATAGAGATTGCTCGTTTCGAATCGGCATCGAATTTCACTAACGTCGCTGTTTATAACTGTATACATTTAATGTTTCTAGGACCAAAGAATATTTACTTTACAAGAACAAAATCGATACATGAACACAACAATTTCTACTTTAATTATATTAATTCCAATAATTAGCAGCCAATCAATCTTCGCAAACTTTAAAACTTAAATTAATATTAATGTAAGTAATGATTACTATTAGAAAACTTTTAAAAATTTACTCGTTATTATTCTTATAATACGCAACCTGTACAAATTTTTTTTCATTAAAACTATAAAAATTAACGAATTACTTTCCGAATTCGTAAGCTATGCTTTATGTAATTGAACAAAAAGACAAGAGAAAATGTTCAAATCAGCGTACTATTTTATTAAGGCGGAAGCATCGATCTCCATTATTCTGTTTCGAGGATTTAGTATGAGCGATCATGTCACCAGGAAAAACGTAGCGGATCGGATAATAGAGTGGATAAATGCAACGGCATCATTTTGTGGGGCGCGGTCGAGTGTACTAGGCCGGGCCCGTGACGCACCCGGTCTTTATTTAAATCATTCGATCCGTCACGGTATAATCGATTAGCGCTAATAGCCGAGGAAATAGAGTACACTGTAGCTCGAAGATGCTCGCACCATTTCCATGCCCCTCACGATCATCTCCCGATCGATCGATCGATCAACGTTTATAACAGCATCTGGATATGCCTTGGTGAATAGAAAAGCATGAAGGAGTAATTCCGAAGAAATGTTACGTGTTTTCATTTTCTTCTAAGAATTTTTAAGTCTGTAATAATAATAGTATTTCAATTTTTGACGTTAAATTTAAATTTTAATATCTATTTTCAAACATTAAATTGGATATTTCTAACTTAAAAGTGAATTTGTTGTATCATTGAAATTTGATTTTTATTAAAATGTTTATTTTCGATATTTATTATTTAATAATGTGAATAATCATTACTATTTAAGAAATTATAAAATATAATCAATTTTCCGAATATATTACGTAATTTCATATTTTTCTTTAAATCATTATATTCATAAATGTTAATAGAAATTCGAAACTGGACTTCTTAAAATATCTTTAATGGTAAACAGGAAATGATTACTATTGTGTTTACCGAATTTTATTTTCTTAAAGTTAAAAATAATTATGGATCAGATATTGAAATGCATACGTGTTGCAGACGAAGCAAATAAAGAAAACGTTGCTATCTTTGTTAGCTTGCTTTCACAGCGAATTCATCACATCAACAAAGTATATCGCGATTGCAACCAACAAATATACTTTTTATTCTGATGTTCGAAGCCGTCGTCGTGAAGTTTTACTGAAACTTTACAGTACATATGGACTCAACTATATGGTTAAACTTTGAGCATAATTATCGAACGAGACAGTTCTACGACCATTTGACCTCAAACTGTACACCGGTACAACGAACTATAAAAGCAACACCAATATCCAATTTTTAATTAAGTAAAACGGATAATATAAAATTAAAAACAAAACATGTACCATCAAAATAACCTAAATCATAAATTGTTATGAAAATTCTTTAAATAGGCAACAACATTCACTTGATCTCACTTTATCTGATTTGAATTTGTAAACATAATTATATAAAAATTGATCAATTTGCAAATATGCGTATATTAACATACATTTAAAATAATTTTGTAGAGTAGCCAATAAGAAATTGTATCAAATTATGATTTGAATTGCGAGAGAATAGTTTCTTTCTCATATTCACGACGTATGATCGACATTAATAGGATACAGCACGCGCAAATGGTCGGTGTATTTACGGTTTTTCGTCTTATTGGCCTCCGCGCGTTTGCACGTAGCACAGCCGATGGACGTTGGGTTTCGAAGCAGCGCGGCTATTGATCTATGGATCGATCGATCTATCGCTGTCAGACCGTTTCATCGCGGAACGAAGTCCTCGTCGACGACGGCGACGGCGACGACGACGACGACGACGGCGATGTACCAATAAAGCTCGCCAAGGCGTCTAAGGCGATCGCCTTATCGATCGTGATCCTAAATCATCGGTGATCCGATCGGCGATCGTTTAGAGATGCCACGAACTTGCACGTTTTTCCTTTAGGCAGGCTGATTTACGCTCGAATAAGTTAGCTTCGAAGAAACGTAAGAGAATCTAGACTAGATTGGAATTTACAATAATGTCAAATTGTAAAAGTTTGTGGTATACATTGCTATTAAATATATGTGATTTTTCTCCTCATAAAATATTTTCCACATAGAACAAAATATCTCTGCATGCCCTCAAAATTTATTACCCGAATTTTAAATCGCCTTATATAACGCAATTTCCATTGAGAGAGCAGTACGATGCTTGGCTCTTAATTGAAAGATTACAAAACGTCGCGCTTAATAAATATAACGCGCTCGACTGCCTAGTTTAAACGGGAATATATGTATAGAATATTAATATACCTTTTCTATGTATCTCTCTTCTATAAATATCAATCAGAATATACATAAACAATATCGTGGCGGAAATTTGGAAGTGTTATAAAAGATTTCTTACTTCAATACAATCATGAATGCTTCATCATGGAATCATAATTTTAATATGCGATTCTTTTTTGTACGAACTGTAACAAAACAAAAAAAACGCATATACACAATAAAACACAATAAAAAAAACAGATACAATTGCTAGAATAGAAATATATGTATATAACAAGTGATATATTAGGTATGACTGAAAGTATCGACATTTCGTCAAAAAGAAACATTTCCGATCCAATTCGTACATAAAGATCCAACGAAGGAGGCAGAACGACATGGCGACGGAGGTGGCTTCTATACACGTTCGCGTCGTTTTGCAAGCTCGCCGTCGATCCTCTACACCTACGTGCAAAGTCGCGTTAGTGCCGCCGCACGTTTCTATAGGTTTATGAATGGAGCAGCACGCGTAAGCGACGACTAGAACACTGTGTGTAAGAGGCGGCAGCAGCGAAAGTAACCTGCTCTAGCTTGTACCTGGTCGGGGGCACACCACGGCGCGTACGCGCGCACGTGCACGCACGCACACGTGCACGCATACATAAGCGGGGCAGTCAAGCTGGCAGGTAGGCAGGCCAGAGCAGGCAGGTAAAGAACCGCCCTGGATAATTGCACCGAGTGGCAAACCACACGGCGGACAGACGCGTGTCGCTGCGGGCGCGAAATGCGACGTCGACGCTGCTGGGCGCCACGAAGGGCGGCTTCGACGTTTTCTCTGGCGACATCGAGACTTTGAAAGGGAGAGACATTTATTGTACCGTACGAAGGGTTTCCCCTGTATACAGGCACACAATGAAAATAAAATACGACAAGGCTAAAGTTAGAGAAAATGTATTAAAGAGTGAGAATGTTTGAACAAAATAAAGTATACTACGCGAGAAATAAAATTACAGTGCGAAAATTGGAAATAGTTCAAAGCAAGTTTTACTTTTTCTTTTAAATAAGATTTAAAACAATGTAAAAAACCGAGACAAATATATGCTAGATTTTATTAGCAATTTAGTTTAATATATCGAATCACTTGCTTTCTCGGAAAATAATTTCGTCTATATAATTAATTGAGTTATTAATTAAACAGTTTATGAAGAGATATTAATTAATGTTAATTGATTTAAATAACACTAGAGAGAGAAATATTCAATTAATCTTATATATATTGGATATGAGTGCCTAATAGTAAAATAATAAAGGTTCAACATAACATGATATTCATTAAAATGCTAATGGTATCATATCGGAATCATTAGTTATCATCGCCAGTCGTCGTACTTTATTATCATCATTTGTCACGATCAGTAGAAAGTTGTAAGATGTAAAAATAATCAGACATCAGCATATTCAGCGAGAATCAGATAAGTGACTTTCCCGCGCGACTATGAGATTAAACTAATAACTGGATGATCTCATTCGAGTTAAATGAGATAGCCGCATATGCCAAGGCTACAACGGTAATCGTTGAACGTAAACGTTGAACTTGAAACTTTCATATAAGTCCATGATAATAATTATTCTCACAAAGCAACAGATAATATTTCACACGGTCTAGTCTCGAGTAAAATGTAAAGAGCATCAAGTTTTTCGATCGTTATTTATTTCAAAATAATTAAATTATTAAAACAAAAAGATATAAACTTAATTATTCTAAAAAAATGTATCAGATGCATAATTTTGCTATCAATTATAATTTCAAATTTTACAATGACGTAAGAAGTTTCATAATATATATAAGTACTCCTAGAAAAAATTACTGGAACATTTTTTTCTGTGCCCAATGATTTATATTCCATATTATATTATATTCCGTTACATATACGCGACATGCTCTCGACACAATTATCACGGTAACAAAGAGTTTTGTTACGGCACGCTAACCAAAAATAGAGAGAGTGAGAGACACACATAGATGCCTTTCGTTGTGTGTCTCGATGCACCACTGTCACGTCACCCAGTTATCTGCATGTCGACTGAAGACCGGTTATACGACCGGCGGCAAATAATTGCATTATACGGTGGCGCGTTAGATAATGATCGACGCGTATCGGGTCGGATCCCGCATGAACTCGGACGGGTTTACCATTGCCGGGGCATTACCTTATCTAGCTTTCTGGCCGATCGCCTTGAAAATCACCGCAGTTGGCAGCATAGATACCTGTACCAAATGCCAGGCATAGACTTCGCGCATACTTCTGCGTGATGCGATAATACATCTTGCGAAATATCGTCGATTATATCTTATTGATTCAGGAACGCTTTCCTGAAATCTCTTCATTCTTGCCCGGACAGATGTTGATAAACTTAATAAACAAAATATAAAGTTATGCATCAGAAGATACCCAATTTCCACAACATCAGACAACTTGTTTTTTTTTTACTTTTTCATAGAATCGATTTCTTTAAAGCTCTTCTTGCTATATGCACAAAAGCGGATAAGTGCACTCGCGGTAAAAAAGTTGGCGGCGTTTTATTCTTTCGCGGTGACGAATAATATTTAATTATGTCGTTTCGAAAATTCGATGCAAAATAAATTTTGTATTAATTATCACAGTCAATCCATTATAGACAACCGCGAGATCATAATTTGTGAGAAATTCTTAATCTCTTCAACGAAGATGAGATTGGCGGAACGTCGGAATTATAAAGTCCACGATTGCTAAATCAAAGTCACTTAAAATTAGAAGCGAAACTCGGAGAGTCGAGTGAATAATGAAGCTCGAGAAGGTAAGAGCTTTGCGAGTTCATTGCACCATCGATCACTGCCGCTTTTTCTTCGGCGTTCATTTCTCCACGAGTAAGTCCGATCGCTCATTTTGTTCGCCAATCCTCTAATCCGATTGATCGATCTCCGATCCGCGATGGCGCCATTAGTTTCTTCGGTTCGTGACGATGGATCCATCAACACCGCAAATACCATTAGCGCATACCGCGGCTTTTTGCAATTAACCTTACCAATGATTGCGAAACCGCCAGCTATCTCGCTAACCTATCGGACCCCGTCTCGATTAATTAATCTAATCACCCTCTATAAGCTAACCCAACTTTCATCTCATCACCGCGTCTAGAAAGCGGCGGAATCGATCGCAATTGCCAATTATTTTGGCAATCATAATTAACATAATCTTGCCTAATTTTTCATATGGAGCCAATTATTCTCTCCCTGCGAAGAATGCTGGCTCCTATCGTTTTCCAATAAATTCAATAGTAAAATTTATTTTATCACTCTCTTAATTCAATTTTTATTTTGACAAATAATTCAAAATATATCTTACAGTATGCCTTCACAGTAAAAATCTTGTTCATCAGTATTAATTAACATACTTATTCGAGAATATGTGGCTTGCAGGTTATACAGGTCTGAAGGATATAATCGTTAGACAGTATCGCAATAATAGTGAAAAATCAACAAGAGCAACGACTGGCTATTTCGAATTTTCTCTCGGATTACCTCATGGATTGTGTAATTCTAGTTATGTGTGAGACCGTGATAGCACCGGAACGAGCGCAAGTGTTACACAGACGAACATCTAAACATTAATAAAGTTCTCCTTTTCGCGACGGGCATTGACATTAATTTGAAACTCGTCTGGTCAAGATCTTATCGGTTTATTTCGAAAGTGAATCGTGTCCATGCATACGGACGAACGCGGGCGTATAATGCGTATGTCGACATGCATATGCATATAGGCGTTTGTACAAACGATCAAATGACGTCGCCATCCTTCTACTTGCGCTTTAGATCTGTTGTGATAAAATACTAGTTAGCATTATCAGAGATACAGTAATATGAAAAATACTAATTTTAAATTGACAAATTGAATTTTCAATATCATGTTATTTATTGATGATGTACCATTATGTCATCGACATTTCGCAGATAACACGGGTAACAAATATCGACGACAAAAAAATTAAAAACAGAAAATTTGTTAAAACTCTGGGAGAAAGTAACATTGTCTAGTGGAAGATTCTTGTTATCAAAACGCGTTTCCGGGGACACGAGCCAGAGTATAATGGTTTCACCGCGAGTGCAATCTCTAAAATGCATGTCACATAATGACACGCACTAATACGGGCATATTAAGCGCGGCACGCCGCACCGCACGCGCACATATGCACGCCGTTGGCGCAGAAGAAACTCTTGTTCTAGGCTGCGTTAATGTAGACCGCGACGGGTGTACGTGTATCTCATACCTGGACTCCGCGATATCAGATTTTATCGTCCCACGTGAAAGAATGAAAATTAACGAGCCGATTTAGGTCCCGGATTGCGACACGTCGCGCTGAGAAAACGTCCGCGAATGCGAACGCGAACACGAACACGATTTGCTCTCTCGAGACACGTGCTGCGTGCGTACCTCGCGCGTTTGTATTTGTCTCGCAACATGACAGTTTAAGATCGCGATAGATATCGCGATTAGATTAAAAAATTGTGTATCTACGTATTCTATGATATCGCAGCATCCTAATTCTAATTGAGAAAAATTAAAATAATTTTACAAATAAGAAACTATCTTCAACCGTAGCTTTTGTAGAAGCAGTTCGATCAATATTATTACAAAATAAATCACAAAATATTTTAATACCTTCGATCGTTTTCAATAGGTAAGAATTGAAACTGGAATTTAAATATCTATTACACCTGTTAAAATTCAAATTCAGCTGAATCCAGCTAAAACAGATTATTGGCAAAATTAAACGACACCTGCTTACGATTCAGTCAATTCTCAAATGACACGTTTATTATTTTAGTGATCTCAAAAAATATTCCTTTCCATAGATAGAAGTTTCGTTAAACATTTCCGAATCAAGCATAGGATCTCTATCGAATGATTTAGATCGAAAGAAAGCTTCTGATTTGATATGAACTTTTGTTATGAAAAAAATATTCCTGATAGTCTTCTGTTAAATATAAAGAAACGTCTCATTAGATCTGATCCAGAAGTTTTTGTGCTAAATGGCAACACTTATTACAACGGCAGATGGTTCGCACAACTGCACGACAGACGCAACATTCATAACGTTTTTATCAGGTTTTCGATCATCGACTGCTACCTGCTGCCACTGTGGTCGCTTGCGGCAAACGCCAGTGAGTGTTCGTTTAATTTTATCACCCAGCCATTGACGTTTTTACTACGCCGCACCGCCGCACAGGATCTACGGGCTAGCTCGGACTAGCGAATTCCTGCGGCAACTCCCGTGCCCGGGGTCCTTGTAGAGCTTGTAAAATTGTACATTGACACTCTTGTGAGCGCTAATGAAACGCGGGATAACGAGATTCCACACCTCATAAATCGAGCCTTTATCGATCGGCACATGGCGAGACACAACTTTCGATAATCCACGGGAATCTGTTAAATCAGACGGCGTGCCATTACGCAAAAGTCAACTGTCACACCCGTGGCGTTTATAGCAATTCCATTAATCCTTCTTAAGTGGTCGTTTCTTGTGCCGTGAAAAAAATTATTTTTTAAACTGAGAATTATTACAGATTTTTTAATAAGCATGTTAAAACTTCAAAAGTTAATTGCCTGTTCTCTGCAATAAACGTTCAAAAAAATTACTTGGAGATAAAATGTGAGTGATGCAGTTCTTAAAAAAATCTATAGTTTCTTCTTGAATGACGTAAGTTTCATTATAGCTAGTTCTTCAGAATCTGAAGCGCTACAAATGAGAAGAATAAACGCACGACTATCTGCGTAAACTATCTAATAAAATTACAGTCTGACGGTGCGCGTTTCTCAATCTGAATAATCTCCATGCCCGGAGAAAGACAATATCTTTATAACGATTTTAACGTTTCCAACTCGTTCGTTAAAATTTAATACGATTTCCACTCGAGTGCGCTGTTATGATTATAGGCAGCAAAGTACATATTGCATGCTTTGCGATCTCTTTCAAGATCGAGCATCTAGGAGACAATTTCAGATTCCTTATTTAAGAACAGGATAATAATGAGTCAGATATACGGCGCTTTACACAAATACGTCTCACGTTACGATTAGATATCGTTCCCCGACATTTTCATCGCCATGAACGATGAATGCATTTCCATTTACTACTATGTATTCTGTTAGAATATTATGCATAAGTTTACAAATACAGCAGATTAGAAGAGAAAGATAACTTTCTAAATCTGATCCTCGAGAATACACAATATTCTATTCAATATCTCAATCTTT
Organism: Tetramorium simillimum; assembly: GCA_011636635.1. Classification (NCBI taxonomy): domain Eukaryota; kingdom Metazoa; phylum Arthropoda; class Insecta; order Hymenoptera; family Formicidae; genus Tetramorium; species Tetramorium simillimum. Next base: position 21,697 of record VBVQ01001669.1, read on the forward strand.
TTTTAAATTCGAGACATAGAAAATATCAAAGAATATAAAAGTTTCAAACGTAAAAATTTTAACGTAAAACAAGCTTAATGTAATTTTACATGTGTGATTCGATTTAAAAAGTCATGCATTATATTAATAGATTCTAAACCTTTCTAAAATATTCTTTGAACTCGCGTTATACACATCTAATTTTGAATATTATAATGTATGTTATTCTCGTTTTCAATAATATAGCGAAAAATATGTAATATTCTGTTTACTTTTTTTATTTTATCGGCATCAAAAATCAATTCTCAAAATCAAAATAATAAATGCGTCCAAACTTTTAAAGTAATCCGAGAAAAATGCTTACATTCGAAGATTAATTCGCCCGCGTATTCAGGAACTTATATAGACGGTAATGTATCACGGCGATCATTCCCGCGCTCTCAAATACGCTACCGTTCGCCCCGGGATCGCGCCGCCTGCTTATCGCGCCGTCTAATCCTTTCCTTCGAAAGCCTGGCGAGAGAGAAAGACGATAATGAAAAGAGCGACGGTGTAACCGGTGCCACGGCGTTGCCTGTCTAGAACGGCAATCGTAACGCACACATATTAGACGTAACACACGCAAGCCCCGCGTCTTTTACTGCTCGCACTAAACTACATTCGTTGCACTAAGTGCGGTAATGAGGGACGCAATCAGAGCTATTACGCGATGACGTGTAAATAGCGGGCGGTGTACAATGCCCGAAGAGAGGCTCGTGTAGGTCTTATCCCTTTCAACGAGGGGAGAGGACGCGTATATCGCGGCGACAGCGGCGGCGACGGCGACCAGTTACGTAGAAGGGCAGGCGCAATTCGCGGCGAGTTGTACGTACTAACGCGCAGTTACGCGTACAAGCTATTGTATCGCGGTTGGAGCGATATAAATCGCTGATGAAAAATCGCGTTGACAAAGGATCCGGCGTAGGCAAACACGCGGCGTCCGTCCGGTGAGGGAAAAATCGTTGGGGACAAAGGAGCGGGCGGTATCGGTGCGCGATAACGGCCGGCGGAGACTTGATACGTCTTATTAGTCAGTGGAATTAATCATCGGGACTTATAGCGACCAGTGGCGATGTTTCTTTTTTTTCACGGCTGCCATCGTCCTTTGTCTCGTTGTAAGTAGCGGCGACAGTCTTCGCTTGTACGCGCAATCTTTATTGCGATATTATTCGCAAATAAGAGGAATATCTTAATCCCAGCATTAAAAGATTATATAGCTTATTCGTTGATCTTGAAATATTGCGAGCTGATGTTTCCCCGTCACTTTGATGTAATAAAATATTTGTATAAACATGCTAAAAATTAATACATATTCTCATGTATTGAATAAACACCAATGAAATTTTAACAGATATAATTCTCGCAAATAAAAATAAATTATGATGATTAATTACGCGTAATAAAATATTTGCATATAGATGAATGACGATGTATTTTATCGAAATGTTATTAATTTGTCTTTGGCAATAAATATTAATAAAGCAAAATATTTAATAAAATTAGAACCTTCAAATTTGTATTAATTGATAGACAATTGTATACAAAACAAATTAATAAAATATTGCTTTCAATAAATATATTATCTCGTTATATGTATATAAATAATATCCCTTTATGTCATTAAGATAAAACAACAGTTATGTAGAACGTAGAAATTGTAGGGAAGATTAACCGACCGTTTATCTAGAACAGTTATACGAGGAAATGCATTGTCATTAAGTGAACGCGAAGCTAATATCGAAAGAAAGCGAATGCAATTTTTAACATAGGTGTACCCGTAGGCCTGTCACTTGGAGGGTGACTAGGAGGACGACACGGGGACACGATATTGAACGGTAGCCGTCAGCGTGCGATCCTATTAGCCCGCATTGTATGCTAATGAGCGCTTGTCGCCTATGATCCGTGCTTATATCGCGTTATATCGTCGACAGCGGTTCTCAGTGAATCGCGCTTTTCCGTCACACGGTGATAATTTATCGTCTTATCGCGGTCTCGTCGTACGCCCGTCATTTCCTCGATACCGAACTGTCGAGACGATCTCGAGCTCGGGCGCGCGATGCGTTCGTCGACATTTCGGTACGACGAGACGCAATTAATCGGAGCCAATTAAAGGCGAAGTTACGACGCGCTTCGCGCGAAATTACTTATTCTCGGGGCAGACGGGAATGAGAACTGTTGCTAGGCGATTACGGTCGGATTACGGCCGATTTAACGCCCTAATACGTTTCGTCGACGGGTAAAAAAAAAAAGTTCCGGTAGGAGAAACCCGCGCTCAAAGGGTTACATAAAATTACTCTCTTTCTCTCTCGCGGCTTTACTGAAAAGTTCAGTCGGCAAACGCGAAAAGCAAAGGGACGCGAGAACAATGAAAAAGGGTCCCTCGTCATCGGTTGATAAACAATTTACGGTCTAGTCTAATCTCTCTTGCGACCCTTTGCTGCACGCGATTTGAGTTTAAAGCGACGATGTAAATAGTCGTCTATCTTTCGTGACACTAAAACTTTTCTGCGAACATTATAATGATGAACGTTACAGACAAGAGGGAAACAATAGTTCTTAAAAACTTGTAGATAGAGAGAGCGAAATTTAAAAATTATTTACAGAGTTTAGAAATCATTATTCATCATCAATCAAAGAACAACATGAATATTACATTACAATAATCCAACAGTCCGGTTTTAACTATTGTTACATATACAATGTGTTATGTATGTAATTTTAAGCAGCCCTCAAGCATAGTTGGGGCATTATATACGACCAATGAGGGCAAACTGTGGTTTAATGGGCACGTAAATTTTTTATGCGCCATTAAAATGATCATGAAAATGACCGCACACATACACGCGTGTTTTTTTTGCGGGGGACGACAAGAAAGAGAGAGACAGAGGATTTCTTAAAAAATGCATAGTAAAGCTTTGGTGCAATGAATTTTTCTGCGGACGACTGAAACGAGTGTAATTAACGTTATGACTGTTGTTGGTGGTTATCCAACTGTGAGCCCGGGACTCATCTCAGAATTGTCGGCTGGCCACTCGGCACGAGTGTGAGCGTGTGCGTGTTTCACAAGCACGCGCGATTCACACACGCGTATACCACCGGCTTACATAAGCGCGTACCATGACGCTCGTGCGATACGCTCTATGCAAAGACTGAATTAGATATCAACAATTAACCGAGTGAAAGTACGGTAACGTAAACCAGCAACAGATATATATCTGGAACGCTCAATCCATATTGGGGGAGGGCGAGTAATTACTGTCCGTAACGCTCAGCATTTTCGTAATTCAAGGTACAATCTCATTATGTCAACTTTATGCAAACCTGCTCGCAGGATTTCTCGTTTGCGTCGCTCGCGCGAATTGCTCGGAATGAAAGGTGTGTGTTTACGCGCGAGACGTATTCTCTCTCTGTTTCATCCTCGACATGTTCTGCAAGCTCGTTATTACTTTTCCCCGGTCACTTAAATTACATCACTCAATATCTTGTTCTCGACACGTAAGCCGTTTTATACGTTTAATATTCAATTACATTTTCGTTTAATCCGTCATTCTGTGACAATATTCTTTCGACGACTACGGAAATATATTCAAATTAAAAAATTTTTTAAGATCAGAAATATAAACCGAATGTAACGTGCTTTATTATAATGACATGTGTAGAGAGAGAGAGACAGGATATTAAATGAGATACTGTCAACAGCATTTTATGTGCTGATTGGTGTGCCGAATCCCGACACGGTCACCAGTGGATTAATATAAATGTATTTCTTGCATCAGTAGCTAAATTATGTACAACACACAGAAACAGAGAGATCGCAGTGACGGTATCGTAACATGTACATCGAGAAATCCCATCTCGAGGACGGGATCAGGGATCAGGGTCTAGGCGTCGTCGACGTGGCCGGCGGCCGAGATACGAGCCGCGCGGCGCGTCGACATAATTATGCTACGCGCCGTCAGGTAGATGAAGCCGATACGGACGCGGAGGCCGTTTAAGCGCCTCCGAGAGCATAAATAATCCTATTAAACGTGTCACTGCTTGTGTCAACAATCTGACAGGCAGCAGCCTATCTCGGTCGCTGTGCTGCCGGTCGTAGGAACGCGCGCCGCTTATGTGCACGCAGATACGCGCGTTTAACACGTGGGTCGAGCGTACAAGTCAATGTCAGGAAGTCACGGAAGTGATCTCATCGGCGACGGGAGCGCGACGGGTGTGCGGGCATTATGCAATTCATTATTCTGCTCACTCGGCTGGGAGTACGCGCGCGCGCGCGCGCGCACGCGTATTAATTCGCTCGTAAAAAGCCACACGTAAAGTTCACGCGTATGGGACACAGAGAGATAGAGATAGAGAAAAAGAGAGAGAGAGAGATCTCCGATCGGGACTGATGGCATTTCGAGTGGCGGTACGGCCGATCTCTCGCTAGGAATTGAAGAACGTCCGTTTTACAGTTAAGAGCCGCGCGCGCGTCGCGGCTCGCCACCTGTTTGTCCGTTCGGCTGTGTTCCGCAAGCCACTCCACAGCTTTGCCGACTCGATGTGCGGGTAAATAAGGAGTACGCGATGTGAAACACGGCGCGCGCGACTCGAGTGCCGTCGTGGAGGGCCGGGGACTACGTGTGCAAGGTGTCACTGAGTGATTTTTAATTTCGCCTAGAGATTATTTGTATTATTTGCAGTCAACGTTTTCTCAACGGGAATCTCATGGAATCGATATCCTCGGTAAAGTTATCGGTAAATAAAAATGTACGGCTTTACGACTCGTAAATTTAATCTCGCAGATGAATCGAGACGTCATTCGTCTTTACAAACAGACTTTATCTTCATAAAATTTTAATTCGAGACATAATTATTCAAATATTCAGCGCTGAAAATTAATATAGTTTGTTATTTTTCCGCACATTGTGCAAATGTAAAAAGATTGGAAATTTAAAAGACACTGCTCAATATTCTTTCGTTTAAAACTGTATCGAACAAGAAATATAATAATTTACATAAAAATTGTACATAGATTTAAATTAGAAACGTCTGATAGATATATTTAATATCTTCATTGCGTTAAATGCGTGGTGAAAACATTGGCCATCAAAGAGTCGGCAGATTCGATTGATAAAGAGACTTCTTCAAAGCGGTACATCGCTGTTAAATGTTAGATAGACCATTACCTAATTAGGAGCTACGCAAACGGCTCACGGATAATTTCTCGCGCGTTTCTAATCCGAGGAAAAAAGGTACGTCCACATAAAACTCCAGTCGGAAAGGTCGTGGCAATTAGGTCAAAGATTACGCTCGTGCTGTTTGATAGCCCAAACCGTTAAGGAATTAAGAAACAGTTTTTCCTTGCTCGTGCTTATTTATTTACATAAATAACGCGGCTGATACATTGATTTAGATAAATACAATTACGCAATTTTGATAAAATTTACTATTTCGATATTCGTGATAGCCAGTTGTCGGTAGATTAAATTTTATAATAGCTTCAAAATCTCTTTCAACTGCAATGTTTAATCGTGTTCAAAATAATTGTTTTGCAAAAGAGAGGTGGAACATGATAAATATAAAATATATAATATATAAAAATCATATAGTAATGTCAAATCTTTGTCAAATTTTGAATCGTAAGTTGAAATACGTGGTTAGGTCTATTCAACACGACGCGAAAATAATGTGTTCTCGAAATCCAATTTATCGTCTCGTAACCTAGCCAGATTTAGAAAAGAGCAAAGGTTCACATCTAACGGGTCAAGTTTCTCACACGAGGCCAAAACCTAGATCGAGTTAAGATCAGATGTCGGTCACTGTAAATTTAATTAAGATCACAGCTTGAGGAGGGAATTTAAGATGCCCCGTTTGCGAAGCTAACGGCAGGAGGAAGAAAAAGATAATCGTATGCACCAGAGAGACCCGTGGAGATGCGCTATCTCGATAAGATATGGGAGTGATACGTGTCGTCAACATCGCGCCTCCAATGAGATAGAAAAAGAGAGGAAAACAGAGAGAGAGAGAGAGAGAGGGAGAGAAAGAAGGAAGAGTGAACTATTCTTTGGTGCCACGGGACTCTCACGTTAGGCGCGATTAACAGTACTTCACGTAGGCTATAACTTTCCGGACACGCTTCGACACGAGGCTTTGTCGCCGGTGCCCCGGTGGCGAACCCCTCATAAACCTGACAATTACATCCGAAGTCTGCGTGTACCCAACCGCCGAGAGTCGCAAATGAAATAACTACGAGCGACTAATAACGCCGCGCCTCCTCCTTCTCCTCCTCCTCCTCCTCCTCCCTGGTTCCCGTCGACTACGAGGAAATGTTACTCCGCCGGGTTCTATCGCATCGCCGCGAGTAAACTGAATTAAGAACGTGCGACCGCAAATTAAGACGCGCTCCACGCATGCACATACATATACATAGGTACACGAGGCTTCGCATCGTTACACGGACCACCCCTGTGATAACGAAACATTTATCTTCGTCAGCGACAGGGCCAGAATTCTCGGGTGCTCGGGTAAAAATGCCGTTTTCATTATTTCGCTCGTTTCCGCGTAATTGCATTGTGAATTTTGGCGCTGCCTCTCCAAAAACGACCAGTTGAAAGCTAAAGATACACGATGATAATTGCATAATAACAATTTTATTACTATTATTTTCATCTTTGAGTATAAAACGTTTCTTCTCTTTCTCTCTTTCTCTCGTCGTTACTTGTATTCTATAAACAAAATGGTATTTTAACGCGGCGTTTTACGTTAGTATTCAGAGATAACAAATAATAGAAAAAAATTCAGCATTATTATTTCTACTATAACATTATTCATGCCGTATCGTCTGCTTGAGCAAACGTAAAACAACGAGCATAAAAAAAAAAAAAACAGTTACACCCTCCCGTAAAATATTTTATAGCTACTTCTGATTCTCAAGCTTTTAAATATATCCTTTACGAGGTTTTAATACATTCGCTTCTATCGCGATAAAACTCGCGTTGAGAACTGCGCCTGTATAATCATCGCGCTCTTATCGCTCGTGGCTCGTACCGACAAATTAATACACGCACTAATACGGTCACGCGCGGTCGAGTGTCCACTTGAGGGAGAATCTCTATTCTCTCGTAGTGAAGAGGTAGCGGATTTGCATTATCCCGACGCACGCGAGCCGACCTTCAATTCGCGTCGGGAATTCGCGATATCTGCAGTTTTACCGGAAGGTTCTTAAGCGCGCTGTCCCTTTCGCGCGATCCAAAAGAGTAGGAGAGATCGATCATGACACGTTATACGATATACCTGCGTTTCACGACGGAAGATAGTACTGCAGTCGTGCATAGCCGACCGTTTATCGCGTGCGCTCGTACTATGCGGGTAACGTTTCGCTTATTATTGATCACACTATTAGTGACGTCAGTCATCAATATTCACTTTAAACGCCGGTTTTTACGCGCGCTTCACACTTCACGCGGGGTCTTTAGTCCGACGTTTAATGAAGCACATTTTTTCGTAATAAAAGTCGTACAAAAGTCGTCGTTTGAATTTCGAAAGTCTGAGTAAATATTTCGAAAAGATGTAAATTGAGTTTTCATATTGAAATATCTCAGGACCCCATACACGTGCACTGAGAGAAAAATATAGTTACTTTTGGCTTCAACCACAATTTTATATTTTAAGAACAAATATGATTAACTTAACTGTATATATCATTGTGTTAAACGTAAATATCGTTAGAAATATTATAAAATTGTGGTTGAGGCCAAAAGTAACTATATCTTTTCTCTCAGTGTGGACTCGCGTTACGAAAAATAACGCGACGACTGAAAGGAAAACGCAATCTCCACACGTTTTCTCTCTCCCATTCTTTCTCTTTCCCGTTCTTTTTCTTCTTCTCGAGTTCTAATTGAATAATGACATAATATACACGCTCTAAACTCCTATGGGTTGCCACTGCTCCAATATTCGGTTAATTTGACTAAAACAATGAGATAAAATTAGCGACATGTTGAATAAGCCTTACTCAATATGTTAATTTATCTAGTTTAATTTCCATGTTAGTCAAACTTTTACCTTCTTATTTAGTCAAAATTACTGAAATATTGAGTAGGAGCAGTGGCGACCTATGGAATAGTTAAAAATGACTCAAATTGTATAAATTGAGTATAATTTGACACTACGAGTTTAACAGCGCATATTATCGCTGATTATCGTTATCAAATCTATTTCTCGCCGAAAATTTCCTTGTCAGACCGACAGCTACAAATTCTCGTACTCTGGAGCAAGCAGGTTCACCTGGCTCGCGTTTAATATTCATAACTCGTAACGGACGACGTAATCGCGAGTATGTAAGAAACGGCCGCTCGTTGCCGGAGGAGGTCATTCAAAGCGCGAAACTTGACGAGCGACGGTCGTTCCTAAGTTGCATTCCTACGCGACGGACGGACGGGGGAGGACGAAGGGGCAGATAGAAGGTGAAGATCGATAGAGGTTCGTCGACTCCGCGACTGACCGACGACGACTCGTACTTGATGCCGATGGGTTTAGTTCATAACTTTCCTGGAGAGTTACGGAAGCCGCGGTGGCATCAAGAAACCCGGATTTGCATAATCGTAAACAGTCGGACGTCAATAAATCTCAGATGTGAGATAAAACGGCGCTTCTTGCCCGAAAGAGCGTTTCTCGAAACGTTGGCTACCTAAATACGCCTAGTGTGCTTCTTGTTTGGACTTTTTATTAGGCGAGTCGAGAGTTTTTTGTGCGCACGTGTGCGCACGTATTGTATTTCAGGTGGAATAAAAACTTTCCTAAACACTCGGATTGATCTACGAAAACAGCGTTCCGCTACTTACGTTTTGATGTATAAACCGCAAAAAAAAATCATTTTCAGTCGTTCCCGCAATTTCAGTAGCTCATTTCAGCTCGATAATCGTATAATTCGAATTTTACGAGATAATGTCAAGAGGAAATTGGGAGCAGCTCGTTTAACGGCAGTTTAATACACACGCGTAACACATGATACGTTGAATACGATTAGAACACGTCGCGCCGGAGTAACGACGGCATAATCTCATAATTTTAACGATCGAGAGGCGTCCGCCATCTTGCCTCTATTTCGCAAATAGTTACGGAGCCGAGGTTGCACTCACCAAATGTTGCTGCGCTTCCGCGGCCGTTTCCGGGAACCGGTATTGCACCTCGCGCCTCCTTGGCCTAATCCGAGCACAGGCGCCTATCACAGACTTTCCACCTTTCCGCAGTCGTTCCGCACACGCACTCCCGGGGTGGAGGGGAGGGGGGGGGGCGGCGAATCGCCCGACGCGACGGTCAACGGCGCGCGCGAGTCCGAGGGTCTGTCTCTCCTTCTCTCTTCCGCTTCTTCCCGAAGCTCCGAAGCGGCGAGGCACAATGAACACGATTGTCACAGACAGCGCGTGATTCCGCTCGCGCCGGCGAAACACGTTTCAACGTCCGAAAAGCTACTCTCGCGCGGCATGCGACGGGTTCCCGCGGGACGCGAGGTCGGCGCGCGAAGCTGTCGAGGATCCTGCGCGACTCCGACTTGTCGGCGCTCTCGCGAGAGACGTTTGAAAATTTTCAAACGACAGGTTCACTCGCACCGACAGGTGGCGCGTGACTGAGCGGCGACGCGCGTGTTTGTTTTGAATGAATGCTGCACGGTCAAAAAACTACGCACTGTGTACTCCTGTGCGACTCGCTGCTGCTGCTGCTGCTGCTGCTGCTGATGCTCGTCGACGTTGAGCGGGCGAGCGCGCGCCGCTGATCCGCGATACGGTCGATCGAAATCTCGCGACGGGCATAATCCCGTGCTCGTCGCTGCCTGCTCCGGGCAGCCTGCTCCCCCCTCGAGTCGTAGGTGTCGGGCCGCTCCGACGGAGACGGAGACTCCGGGTTCGCTCTTCGCCGCGGCAACGTTCACGTCGATGCGGTCGGCAGCACCACTGGCCGGATCATCTCGTCGCGGGCGACTCGACCCGGCGGCATTGGCTCGCGCCTGCTGCTGGTGGTACGTGCACGTTTCTCGCGAGCCGCCGGCACGACGACGGCATGGCGGGCAACGCGGCGGCAACGCGGCGGGGCGCGCGTTTACCGTGCCGACGATCCGGCGACACCACCGTGGAAACGTCCTCTGACCGTCGTCGGCGCACCCGTACTGCCGTACGCGCCCGTAACGGCGGAAACGGCGAGGACGGCGGGCACGCACGGGGGCTGGTGG
>VBVQ01001670.1:0-31902 GCA_011636635.1 Tetramorium simillimum
CCCATTGGTCCGGGCACCCGTCAATCACTCCCGCGGCCCCGTCAATCAAAAGTGTTCCGACCAATGGGAGAGTTGAAGTCACGTGACAGCGCACGAATATATTGCGAAATAAAGCCCAGCAGGTGGCTTTATCCAATTTTTTGTATGGCTTTTTTGACATTTTTTGGAAAAACGATCCGGCCAGATACCGGCGAGTTTGCAGCGGCCAAAAAACCGCTACGAACTTTACGCCCACTTTTGGGGCGAAAAAAAGCCAAGGTCGCGCCGAATCGGTGGCTTTATTGATAAAGCCACACCAATTTTCCAAAATAAAGCCAATAAAGCCACCAAAGTGGCTTTTTTTCGCAATAAATTCGTGCGTCGTCACGTGACACAAATACCCGGATGTAACTGGGTCACGTGTATGGGTCACATGAAAAACCAACAACCAAGAGTGTAGTTTTTCTCGCGTAGAGTAGATTGAATTGAATTGAAGTTTGAAGTCAGTAGATAGATTCGCGGACCGAAGATCATTATATAAAAATCTGAAACAGACAGAAGGCAGCAGAAAACATACCCGTCGAGACGATGAAGCTCTGGATAGCCTTCCACCACCCTCCAAATATACTCGACGGTTACGACACCTCCGGGGCGAAGAAGAGGATCCTTATCGGAGATAGCGATAAGGGCTTCGGAATTTTCCACGGCGACAGCTGGGACCGGCTGCTGGCCTACTTCGACTATCTCACCGGCGGCGCCGCCGCCTCGATCCAAAGGTTCGAGGCCATCTCCCTGGAATCCCTCTCCGCCTGCGATTTCGTCCAGGACGCGCTCCGATACGGGGGTCGGCCCCGGGGATGCCTCGTCACCTTCCCCAAAAGATACGCCGACGTGCTGGCCCTCAAGAGCGAGGCCTCGACGGGGCTCACCGTCCTGGACGTGACGCGGCCCGTCGACGAGTTCGCCCTCCTCTGCCGCATCCGGAAGTTCAAGTCCGCCCGCGGGTGGTTCGACCTGCGGCTCGCGCCCGACGGCCGCACCCTGAACCTCTCCGAGGAGAACGTGCGGAGCCACGTCCTGGACGAGCCCCCGCCGCCCCTCGACGTCCTCTACTTCGACATCGAGATGCTGCCCCTCTACGACGCCGGTTCGATGGATCCCAGGACGGCCAGGAATCCGGTCGTCTGCATCGCCTTCGTCGACCGGCCGGCCTCGCCGAAGACCGAGCCGCTCCGCGCGGTGTACGCCCTGGGCGTCCGGGACGAGGTGCGGGAGGCCGAGGACTACCGGATCGTCTTCTTCCCCAGCGAAAAATATCTCCTGAAGGCGACCCTCAAGCTCTTCGACCAGTACCACGTCGTCTGCGGGTACAACGTGTGCAACTTCGACAACGTGGCGCTCAAGAGGAGGTGCGAGATCCTCGGCGTCCACACCGACAAGTTCGTCGAGCACTTCGACGGGGGGGTGCACCTGCGGAGGAGCGACATGCTCGACGACTTCTTCTACTTCATCAAGAGGAACAACAGGAGGTTCGACGAGATCTCCCTGGACGGGGTGGCCCGGGAGCTGGGCATCGAGGGCAAGAAGGAGATCAAGCTCTTCGACCACACGGTTCCCTACGCGGACTGGCTGGAGGGCCGGGTCCCGGAGCCGCCCCGCATCGTGTACGACTACTGCCTCCAGGACGTGGAGATCCTGCGCCGGATGGACGATCTCCTCCTCATCAACTACACCTACCTCCAGATGATGGTCATGTGCTCGGTCAACCCCAACGAGTTCAACTTCGAGCGGCTCACCAAGTACGGACTGTGCTACCTCGACCACGCCTACGGCCTGCTGGGCTGCCCCCTCCCCCGAAGGTTCGCGCTGAACAGGTGCGCCCTGCCCGACTGCGATCTCCACCACCACCTGACCCAAGGAGACCGCGAGTCCTCCTCCTCCAATTCTTCTCGAAAGAGATCGTCGGAGGAAGACGACGGCGACGGCGCGGCCCAGGCCGCCGAGCCCGAGAGGAAAAAGCCCAAGTACAAGGGCGCCTTCGTCTTCGAGGTCGCGCACCCGGGGGTGAGGAAGCACGTGCTGAACGTGGACATAAAGTCGATGTATCCGGCCATCCAGCGGCAGTACCACCTCAGCCACGGCGGGGTGTTCTCGACGCGCCGACACTGGAAGGGGTTCGCCTCGTTCGCCGACTGCCCCAGGGACGGCGGCGCCGGCTTCCTCGTCTCCCGCGACGACGAGGACGCGCCCCTCGGCAAGGTGCAGCGCGAGCTGGTCGAGGAGAGGAAGTGGTGGAGGGCGCAGATGGCCGGCGTCGAACCCGGGTCCGCCCGGCACAAGATGCTGGACATCAACCAGCTCCTGCTCAAGATCATCGCGAACTCCATCTACGGCGCCCTGGCCAGCTCCCACCCCCACAAGTTTCACCACCGGGCCGTCTCGGAGGCCACCACGTCGGCGGGGCGCCGCCTCATCTCGGGACTCAAGGCGCACGTCGAATCCCGGGGGTACCGGGTCGTCTACGGCGACACCGACTCCCTCTTCCTCGAGCTCGGCGTCGAGATCACCGAGGATGTGCAGCGGGGGCTCGTCGCAGACGTGAACCGATACTTCGCCGAGGACTGCGCGGCGCCACTCATCGAGGTCGAGGCCGAGAACCCCTACAAGTACCTGTGCATCAGGGTGAAGAAGAGGTATTCGGGGATCAAGTACGACGGCGCGGTCAAGATCTCGGGCATGAAGAGGGCCAACTTCTTCGCCAAGCGCAAGCTGGAGGACTGGATCGGCCGCTACTACCGCAGCGAGCTCGCCCTCGACCCGGCCGAATTCTTCCGGGAATACTACGAGACCTACGGCCCCGGACACCCCCGGGCCTACACCCTCACCGAGACCTCGTCGAGCATCAGGGACCTGGGCAAGTACTCGACCTACGCGGCGACCCGGTTCAAGCAGCTCGAGGTCCTGACGGGCGCCAAGACCGACCACGCCCACGGCAAGATGCTCGTCGACTCGCTCTACGTCTTCGCGCACAAGGACGTCACCTTCAGGAACCTCAAGTTTCTGGCCTACGAGCGGGTCGAGGACTTCGAGCGGCACCGCCTGACGCCGCTGCTGGCATCCTCGTTCGGCCCCAATATCCACTTCTTCCGAGATTTTTATTCGGACCCCAAAGATTTCGAGGAGAAGATGAAGCTGGGATGGCGGGGGCTGCTGCTGCGGAGGCGCATCGAGCTGGAGGCGTCCTCGTCGTCCGTTCCGGCCCTCCGGATCGTCTGGGTCGACGCCGGGATCGACAAGGACGACGTCGAGTTCGTGCACGGCCGGGTCGAGGAGGTCGAGGGCTGGGCGGACTTCAACGCGTTCCTGAAAAATCTGCGTAGGATCACGGCGCGGCGGATCGACGGCGACGACGACGGGGCGCCGGCCGAGAGGATGAGCTGCTGCTCCCTGAGCTCGGAGAGGACGCACTTCGCCTTCAAGCGGGGTTCTCGCCGGATCTCCGTGGTCGGCGCCGGCGGCGAGTGCGGCGGGGACGACGCCTGCAAGCTGAAGGCGCTGTTCAACCTGGCGAACACCCGGACGACGAGGCTTACTCTCGGCGCGAACCCTGCAGACGCCCACCACGTCGTCGCTTCCCCCCTGGGCTGCTTCGAATTTGTCGCGGGTCGCAAGTACGCGGCGTACGCGGACTGCGTCGAAAAACTTTTGTTCAACACCAAAAAATAAAAAATTTTTTTCTAAAAAATGTTTTATTTTGTGACGCTATTCGTCCTCTTCGTTCTCTTGATTCTCTTCGTCGTTCGCTACTCCGAGCGATTGGGCGAAGAGGACGAGGAATCGTTCGAGCCGGCGCCGGGAAGCGGGGGCGGCGGCGCCGGAGGAGGAGGGATGACCGCCGAGGACGTCGATCGGCAAATTGCCCAAAAGGTCCCTCCCCTCATCGACACCGCCGCGGCGAGCGTCGCCGCCCGGGTGACGGATCAGATCGAAAGGAGGGCCGTCGATCTAGACGACAATTGCCAAAAAAGATTGAAAAAATTGACAGAAGACACGAAGAAACTAAGGGACGACTTAACGGACGCCAATTCTTATTTGAAGGAAAGATTACTGAGCCACATCGAAACGATAGGCGCCGTCAACAAGAGGCTCGGAGAGGTGGACGAGAGACTCTCCAACGCGGTGATCGAGCTCCGGGAAAAATTGAAATAAAAACGACCGCTCGGACGGACGTTCCGCCACACTCATGCTTTCCACTCGGAGGAGGCGCTGGAGCTCCTCCGCGGACGAGGGCTGGTGGACCCGGGAGGCCGAATCGAGGTGGGTCTTCGAAAACGTGGGGGAGAGCCTGGTCGACGCGCTCTTCGCGTCGCGCCCGACCGAGGTCAAGCTGCAGCTCGACGGGACGCGCATCTTCCTGCCCGAATTCTCCTGCCAGGAAAAGGTGCCCCTGGCCCGGCGCTACCGGTGGGGCCGCCGCCTGCTGCACCTGATCCACGTCAGCGAGGAGTCCCCCCTCTATCCAGTGCGACAATTTCCCGAACCCGAGGCGGCCGTCCTGTGCGCGACGCTCGCCCCCCTGCTCTTCGTGAGAACCCTCCGGATCGGCAGGTTCGTCAAGGTGCAGGCGGCCAAGGGTCCCGACGGCACGTGGCACGTCGTCCTCGAAAACGAGAACCTGACGCGGTGGGAGGAGTTCGAGTCGCTCGTGCTGGAGTGGCGCGAGAAGCTCGGGCGCGAGCCGAGGGGGGACGTGGCCCCGGACGAGATGCCCTCCCTGCCCAAGGTCAAAATTTATAGGCCGGACCTCGAATATCGCCGGGGCGCCGTCAAGTGGGACGGGGTGCCCCGCTGCGTCCGCTTTTCGGCGGGCGGGGGCGTCGTCGTGCACGCCGCCGGACACCTGCCCGCCCGCTCGTACGTCGCCGAGTACCCGGACCCCTACTTTCGCCTCGTGCTCTGCAAGACGGTCTGGTGGTGCGAGGAGATCGCCCTCGACGACGGCTCGCACGCCCTCGTGGTCTTCGACTTTCCCGGGCTCGACGCCGACCTGCCCTCCCGCATCAAGATTCTGCGCCGGCTGGAGAGCGTCTTTCTCCCGCTGGAGATTCCGGGGCTGCGATTCCACGTGCAGTGGTGGTTCGAGGGCGCCGCCTCTTCGCCGCTCCCGGCTGTCCTCCCCTACGCCAGGGACGGGGAGATCTGGTGCAGCGCGGGCGGGGTCGCCCGCAAAAAAAAGGAGCGCTGGACCGTCGATCTGAAGCGCGTCCCGGCCTTCGGCCACGACGCCTGGAGCACCTGCGACGGCGCCGTGATAGCGCCCCATATATTCGAGGCCGTTCTCCCGACCCTCCCAGACGAGCTCGAGGTTGCAGAAGGGGAGGTTGCAGAATTCTACTTCGAAACGACGACCGCCTCAACCGCCCCGCAAGACGACGGCAGCGCCCGAGGATCCGGGAAGGAGGCTAGCGGCGGTATTATTATCGTAAAAAAAAGAGAAAAGAATCGTCGCCGACCCCGTCTCCACTTCCTGCGGCGGAGACCAGATCGAGGAACCCGTGCCAACCCCCTATCCGTCGTCCGACGCCTGTGCCGGCTCCATGGAGTCGACCTGCCCGCCACCTCAGCCTCCGCCCCCGGGGCGAAACCTCTACGCCGCGGGAATAAGATTCGGCGAGCACCTCATGAGGCTGGCGGTGCTGGCGGAAGATGACGCCGCCCTCTACGTCGAGTTCGTCGCGAACAGCCTCGTCGACGAGGACACCCTGCGATACCTGGCCCTGTGCAAGAGGCAGAACATCCAACCCATCCGCAAGAGGGAGGAATTTCAGACGATTCGGCGCGTCGACCCGGAAAAGTTGAAGGATTGCCTGCTGGAGGCCGTGGGCGCAGACGTCCACAACATCTACGTCTTCGACCGGGAGCTGGGCCTGCGCCTGCACGCCGCGTATCCCGATAGCCAGCTCTCCCTCGTCAGCCTGCCCATGGACCAGTTCGATCGGAGCCCCTCCCCCCTCTACAAGTGCGGCATGCACTACTGGCCCGACTACGACGCCCGCAGGTGCCTGGTCTGCAGGTGCTATAAATTAAAGGAAACGATCGAGGCGAACAGCATCAAGATAGTGGACGGGTCCGAAACCATGGAAACACCCGATTGAATTATTTGTTTTCATTTTTTTTAAAAAATAAAAAAAAAGTGGTCATGCAAAAGCCGTCAATTATAACATTATTTTTAATTCTTTTTATTTTAATTATATTACTATTTCTAATTTTTTGTCTATATGGAGGGGCTGGTGAAGGAAGCGGTGGCATTTCTGATGATAAAGATAAAGATAAACTGAACGAATTGTCAAAACAAATAGCGCAATTAAATGCTAAAGTATTTCCAAAAATTGGCGAAGAATCCGACCTTTTGACCGTAACGCAAGCAAATTGCGCCCCACAACAAAAAGTTACAGATGATAAGGGTACAGTGATGTTCGAATTTCATCGAAATTTGGTACTTCTTCCGCGAGCCGACATATATTTGATACAGGAAGGATGGGTCAATGAAAGTGCACTGCCGGAAAAAGCTATTGGAGGAACCGGCAGAAATATATTTCCACTTGAAGGATTGGCAGGCGTGTACAAATACTATTATAGGTCTAACAGGGATAATAGATTTACTAAGGTGGCCGGCGCAATAATGAACTATAACCTAAACTTCACCTATCTCGACAACAACCATTTCGACAATCCCTGGGGATCCTACATCCACTATTCGCTCGAGGATAAGATGGAATTGGTTCTCGCAGGCGTCCATGTCGGATCTGGCAGTACGGTCAAGGATCCTTCGGTCTACGACAACGCGATCAAAAAAATGTTAAAAACTATTTTGGATGTGAAACCAAAAAAAAGCGACATTCCAATAAAACGAATTATTGGTTCCGACTTAAATTTATCAAATAATTTCTATCGCCCCATGGTCGAACGAGACTTTCCCGAATTAAAAATGGTTGTTAGAGATGTCATTACCGAATTTGATCACGAAACGGGTTGGGATTGGAATGGTATCGATCAAATTTTCACGGATTTGGACATAGTGTCAAGCGAGATTCATCCAGGTCATATCTCGGATCACCACAGTATTAGAGCCACCCTAAAATTGCCGGTTACCTTCAAGAAATTCGATGGACATGCCTTTGCGAAAAGTGAAATGGCCCAAAAAATTGGCCAAAAAGTTGACCTTTGACTTTGTTTTAAAAAAATGTCATCGTACATAGAAATTTACAAATCAAAGCATTTTCATAAAAATTCCGCGCATTTTAAAAATTATGTGAAAAAGTTAATTCGGGCCGGGGATCTTTCGAGGTTGGAGGAGGTCAAATTTTTTTTCCCGGACGAAATTAAGTTGCTCATCGCCAAGTTCGTGAGGGTCACCCGGGAACTGGATTTTCTCAGGCGGCGACCGGGGGCCGCGGCGGACGAATCGTCCAGAGAACAGCAGCAGCAACCCGAGGCCGATCCCTTCCTCGATCTGACCGCTATCGAGGGCAGGGAAGATTTCCTGCGGCGATTGGAACAGAATTCCCGGTCGTTTCCGTGGGCGGGCGACGTCGCGGCCTCGGTCCGGATGGGCGATCTCCTGGAGAAATTGGAAAAGAATTTCAACGCCATATACAATTTTCCGGAGAGCGCGTTCAAATACAATTTTATTCGGCTCCTCGCGCGCGATGCGCCGGCCCCGCCCGCGCCGCGAGAATCTCGGGCCACCTCTCCGAGTCCTCCCCCCGTCGAAGAAGAGGATTTCGTCGCGCCGGCGCCTCCCGCGGCGTTCGACGACGAATCGCCGGGCGAGCCCCGTTCGACGACCGCGGAAACCGTCGCGCCCGCCGCCGCCGAAGAACCCCCACCGGCGGTCCTCCCGATGCCGGAGACACCGGTCGTGGACCCGCAGCCCTCGACCTCCCGCGACTACCGCCCTCCGGCGGCGACGCCGAGGAAGCGGGACAATAATAATAAGGCACTGGAGGACACGCTACTGAGGGTGATCGGCAATCTCGATCGAACCTCCAAGAAGCTGAGGTCGACCAGGGAGACCAACGCGAGGCAGACCGCCAAGCTCAAGCTGGCCTACGACGACCTGTTCAAGAAAAATAAAATCGACTGAAAAAATAATGGACGTGGGAGACGAGTTTTACCCGGCCGAGGAAGAACTCCCCGAAGCGGCGGGGGGCGCCGACCAGCCCGCGGCCGCCGGAGAGCCGGAGGGACCGCCGGCCGTCAACCCGGACGCCCTCCTGCTGCAGTTCGTGAGGGCCGTCGACGCGTTCGTCGACCAGGTCAACGGGTTCCTCGACGACTACGAGAGGTCCGAACTCTACGACCTGGCCAGCTCCCTCTTCGACTCGACCGTGCAGTTCTACAACGAGGCGCAGATCTACCAGGCCAGCTTCTACCAGATCTACGAGGAGAATAGGCGCAAGTCCCACGATCTCCTGATGAGCGAGACGGAACGCGAGGAGATGCGCCAGGCCGGGGCGCGGTTGGAGGAGGCCCTCGCGGAGAACCGCGCCCGAACCGAGCGGCTGGAGGCCGAGCGCGCCCGGGTCGAGGCGCGCATCGGCGAGCTCGAGGGGGAACTGGAGAGAGAGAGGACCGAGGCGCAGGCCGCGAGGGAAACCTACGCCGCCCTCGATCGGCGCTACCAGGAGCTGCGCCGGGTCGTCGCGGAGAACGTGCCCCGGTACCTGTCCAAGGTGGAGGCCGGCCGCCGTAGGGTGGCCGAGCTCGGCGCCGCGCGAAAGTTCGAGGACATCGCGAGGAAGAGGGACGCGCTCCTGTCCCGGCAGCTCCTGAAGAGGAGTGCGCGAACAGGGAGGGTGGGTCCCGAAGCCCCGGAGAGGATAAAAAGATTCGAGCGGCAACCCTTGTTGGACGAGGAGCAGACGGCGGCGCTCAAGCAGGCGATCGAAGACATCGTTCGTGCCAAGGGCAACGACATGGCTCGGTGGGACCAGCCCTCTCGAAACCAGTTCAACAACGCGATGCGCACCCTCTTCGATTCCAACTATCCGGAATACATCAAGCTATTAAATTCTCTCGGCGTCGTCTGGTTTCTCGACCCCAACGTTCCCCTCAACCTCGTCCTGACCCTGGGGATCGAGTTCAGGCCCAGCGCCGTGGTGTCGAACTTCATCGCCAACCACCCGTTCCTGGGTTCGGGCTCGGCCGACCTCGACCTCGTTCAGGCCTACTTCACAAAGGCGACCCCGGATATCAAGCAGAGGATGATAGCCACCATGAGGGAAAACGGAGCGTCCCACATGGCCGACTTCTTTCAGACGCAGCTCGACTCGGCCGCGGGGGTCGCGGGAACCGAAACCAAGAGGCCCAGGACATAAAAAAAGAGTGAAAGATGAGATGTTTCAAACCAATTATTTTACCAAGAGAGATGCCAGATCGGCCCACTTCATCGACGACGCGTCCGTCTTCCAATTCCGGGACCACACCTTCCTCACCGAGGGTTCCCGCTTCAAAATATTTCGGGGGGAGACCCACCTCGTCGTCGAAAAGGAGCGCCGCTACGGTCTGGGCCTCGTCACCAACCCCCAGAGGGATTATTTCGACTGCCTGCCCGCCTCGATCGATCTCTCGAGGCGCCCCGACCTCACCGCGGTCCTGTGGCGCGACAGCGACTACTTCCAGCGCGACAAGTACCGGCTGGGCGCCGACCTCACGAGCGAGAACTTCCTCCTCAACAACCTGGAGAAGAGGTGGATCCGGCCCTACCTCGACCTCGTGCGAGAATTCAACGCCCACGGCCGGTGTCCCATCAACGTCAACCCGCTGACCCTCCTGGCGTACCCCGGGCGCCCCGACGGCTACCTCGCCCCGATCGACTGGGACGGCGTGCGCCCCATCTTCGCCCCCGGGGTCCGGATCGACGACGCCCGGCTACCCTTCCACCATTACGCCTGCCTCGTCAACCCGGCCGTCGTCCCGAGGGCGGCGCCGCCGCGAGCGAGTCGGGGACTGGTCTCCAAAAAATCGTCGGCGGCGAAAAAATATTACAAATTTAGAGTGATACCGCCCGAACAGAGGGATCCCCTCCTCCAGCCCACCTCCTACGAGACGTGCCGCTACCACTACGCGACCGTCGAGACCCGGGAAAACTGGCTACAGATTTTCGTCAACCAATTCTTCTGCCACTGCTCGACGGCGGCCAGCTGCCACACGGGCTGCACGGCCTACCTGGCCCCCCGACCGCTGGCGCCCTCGTCGTGCTGCAAGAACAGGGTGCACTGCTCCTTTCCCTGGATCCCCCAAAACCACTATCACCTGCACGAATTTCTGTGTTCGAAGCTGGTCTACAAAAATTTTGTGCGCGTCAGAGATTATCAGAACCTGGGCAGCTTTAATCAGCTCACCTTTACCTCGATGATAGAGTCGCTCGTGAACGACCTCGAGGTTCTAATCTAATCGCGCCCTCCTTATCTCGGCAGGTGGCCGCCGTTCCCAGGGCTCGAGCCAATAAATAATCTCGCGGGCGGCCAAATTTTTATTATCTTCTTCGCTACATGGACGAAATCGTCCTGCTCCTCGTCGTAGCAATCGGAGCCGCGGCCGGAGCAGCCCTCGTCGTACTCGCCTTCGTTTCCTACCGCATCTTCATGGAGGAGATCGCCACCGTCGCCGCCGGTGCGGCCGCCGGAGCGGCCACCGTGGTGGCCGTGCAGCTCGTCGCGGTCAAGGCCCTCACCATGGCCGGCTTCACCGCCACCGGGATCGCCAGCGGGAGCCTCGTCGCCGGGCTGCAGTCCCTCGCGGCGACCGGCGGGCTGGCCGTGTCCGCGGGACCCGTCGGCCTGGGCATCGGCGCTGTCGCCGGAGTCTTCTCCGGCATAGTGTACCTTTGGTCGATGAATTAAAATAAAAAAAAAATATTTTGTCATGCATTTTATGAATCCATACGATAGACTAGAATTTTTTAGGCAGAAGAGGAAAGAGGCTATTTACAAGGATAATTTAGATTTGTTCGTCACCTACCTAAATATAAAGATAATATTGTGCGGCAGACCTCGCGTCAAGACGAAAACTCTGTTCGTCCAAAATGTTAAGTGTTACCCCCATTCCTATAGTACCTGTCGGGGTCTGTGGAACGACGGCGCCCTGTGGTTGGAAGAGGAGGGTAAGGTAGATTTTCTATTGGTAAACAAGGACGGTTCCCTGCAAACTTATTTCGGGTGTCTCTTGGAAAAATATTATTACTGCGACGGGGCTGTCAAATGTAATTTGGACGACGTGTTGATTCCCGTGAAGGTGCTGGAACCGAAGGGGTGGATGCTGGCGGCCGCCGTGTACGACGACCACCACGCGCCCGGGGAAAAAAAGAATGACGACCGACGACCCCCCGAGAGCGGTACCCGAGGAGAGCGGAGAAATCGCGCGCAAATTGGTGCCCGACCTATATAGTCGGTTGCCCATAACGCGCAGATCGCTTCTCGCCACGAAAGGGGGAGACGTTAAAAATCGCGAAAAAGAGGAGAGATTTTATTACGAGATGATAGGAGATTTTAAGGTGGTCGTCGACGGGTCGACGCTCTTCGTGAACGCCACGAAGCTCTGCGCCGACGGCGGGCGATCGTTCGCCCAGTGGCTGGCGAGAAAACAATCCAAGGAACTCGTGGAGTACCTGCGATTGTACGTCGCCGAAGAGGACGAGTCGTCCATGTACGAAATCGCCGATTTAAAACTGCCCGAGGCTGCCCGCGGGGTGTACGTGGGCTTCGATATCGCCCTGAACGTGGCGTGCTGGATCTCCCAGTCGTACCTGGTCAAACTGTTTAGGATAGTCGTTGCCCACTTCTCGGCGAATTAATAATTTTTTTTTAAAAAAGTCATTCATCATCAATCAAATATAGATGTAGTAATCGGGCTGAATTAAAATGTAATCGGTTGAAACGTCCACGGGACATTTATAATCTTCGGAGACGGAAAAGGTGATGCACTTGCTGCTCAGGGGCATGCTAGAGGCCGCTCCGTAATCGAGCTTCCAGCGACTGAGGTACGCCGCCCAACCCGGATCGGAAAAGGCCACCTTCGAACTTGAATACATGGCTTCGACGACCGTGGTCTCCGGATCGATAGGTTTCAGCGCCTTGTTGCGATTGATGAGACCCATCAGGCTCCAGGTCAGGAAGTAGGGGTAGTTCTTCATGCCCAGGCGATTCGCCACGTCGCCTATCTTCATCTCCAAAATTTCCGGTCTCAGCCGCGCCCTGATCCTCTCGAAGAAGCGGCCGTGAATCTGGTGAACCCGATCGAGGCTGCTCAGGTTGGTGATGGGTATGTCGACGTTCTCGCTGAGACTCGACAGCTCCTCGTCCACCAGGGCCCGCAGCTCGGGAAAGCCGCTCAGGGTCAGGAGGGAAACTCCCAGGAAAACCGCCCCGATCGACGAGCCGATATACTGGATCCGGCTCAGGCTCTCGGGCGCGAACACCCTGGCCAGCCAGCTCTCCCAGCCTATCTTGAAGTAGTTTCGACCGCGCAGGCCTCCGTAGCCGAAGTCCACGATATCGTACTTGCCAATAGCGAGGGTGCGAATAAAAACATCGATATCGTCAAGAGAACAATTATAAAATAGAGCCCTACTCTTGGTGGTTGGTACGAACATTGTTTTAGCGCGAATTTGCGGGCGAAGCGGAAGTTGTCGTCCGGAGATTCGAGTTCGCAGCAGGCAAAGCTCTCTAAATTGCTAATATACCTAATTATTTTTTGATCCATCCCTTAAATTTTTTTAACAAAAAATGATCGAGATAATTTTGATAATTTTATTTATCCTCGGTAGATTATTGAAAGGAGAAAATGCCATCGTGAGGGAAGATCTCCCCTCGCCCTGCGCCTCGAACCCCGGCGACAGCTTCGTAACCCCCCACGGCGCCCAACTCGTGTGTCCCTCAGAATTTCGCGTCAAATCCTTTAATGTGGCCGAAGGTTACATTTCCGACGGGGGAAGGTTCGAACGCTACGGACCCGGCAGCTACGTGTTCGAACGCGGCGTCAAACCCCTCGCGCTGCCGAAGGGCATCACAGTTTCTAAAGACAATCGAATAATGGAAAATAACGTTTGCAAGGAGACGGACGAACCGTGGGCGAGAAAGATCGCCACCTGGGCTGACGTGCGCAACGGTTACTACGACCTCCGCCTCCGGCCCGAACTCGGCGGACCCTACGTTCGCTGCGGGCAGCCGGGAACCTTTTGGAAGATCGAATATTGCCCGGCGGGTCGCTACTTCGACGGCTCGGGATGCGTCGAATGAGGAAAAAAAAAATTATGTTAAACGGCGAATGCTTCGTGATCCTCCTTCTCGTCATCGGCTACATAATCCTAAACAACGTCCAAACGTGGAATAGCCTCCACTACGTGGACCTCGTATCCATTCCCGAACCCTCCCACGTCCGCAGTCTCGAGCTGCCGTCCATCTTCTTCGGCAAATGTTCGGCCGGATACTTCGAGTGCGAGACCCCCGGCTGCGCCGACTGCCAGACCGTCTGCGGTCCGGACTACGAGCCCCTCCAGGTCGGCCCGGACGACAGCGTGATCGTGGGGAACAAGAAGCTGACCCCGGGTGAGTGGTGCGTCAAGAGCGGCTCGCGGCTCTGTCTCAAATCCACCTCCTACCAGTACTACAACGGCCGCGAGTGGTCCTGCCTCTGCCGCTGGCCGGGCATCATCGGCGGTCCGCGGTGCGATCGCGTCATCGCCTGCACCTCCAAGGAGGGGCACACGGCTAGGCTGAAGGACAACAAGACGGGCAAGTACGTCCAGAACCTCTTCGACGATCCCACCAGAGATTATTACGAGACCCTACCCAACGGCTGGTACCGCTACACGTGCGACTGTCAATCCGTGGAGGACGCCAACGGCAATCGTCTGGTGGGTCACCACTCCCTCCTCCCCTGGATGTGCGTCGTCGACTACTGCAAGAACGGCCTCCCCCACAGCCAGGTGCCGGGCATGAACGTCTTTCGGGGCTGCGATTGCGGCATGTACAACAAAACTCGCCAGAAGAACATGGTTCCGGGAGACCTCACCACCCCGTGCTCCGCCTGCTACAACCAGATCCGAAATAACGTCTACCTCTACTCCCTGCCCTGCTACACGCTGGACACCTCCGTGACCGACTACGAGAAGATGTGGGCGCCCTGCACGGCGAAGAATCAGCTCGCGGGATGCTACCAGGCCAGGCTCAGGGTGAGAAATTGGGACGACAAATACGCTCCCTCGGCCGACGCCTCGTTCGTATTAAAACCACTCATAGACAGCCGTTTTTAAAAAAAAATTTTTATTTATTTGCCCGTAGAGCCGAAACCCCGATCCGCCCGCCGCGTGGCCGCGAGCTGCACCGCCTCGCGCGCCTCCACCCGGCTCGAGTAGTTCTCCAGAACGAGCTGGGCCACCCGCTCTCCCCTCTTGACGTTGTAGACGTTCGGGCCGAAGTTGTGGAGGATGATCCCGACGTTGCCCCGGTAGTCCCGGTCCACCACCCCGCCGCACACGTCGATCCCCCGCAGGCTCAGGCCGGACCTCGAGGCGATCCGGCCGTAGCAGTCCAGGGGCATCTCGATCTGCAGGTCGGTCTTCACCAGCTCCCTCATGTTGGGAAGGAGGGCGTACTCGTGGGCGCTGCAGAGGTCGAACCCGGCGGCGTCCTCCGACGCGCGGACGGGAGGTCTGGCGTGCTCGGAGAGCTTGCGGTAGAACAGATAGTAGTAGTTGCTCATTTTCAATCAATCAACTGAAATCACACCTCAATTATATACCTTTTTTAAAAATATTTATCGACCACGTGATTGAGAAGATCCACGCCGTCCTCGCAGTGGGGAGGGTAGAAATATTCCACCGGCACGTCGAAGTGGGCGTCCCACAGCTCTTCGAAGGGGGGCAGGCAGTAGTGGTACCAAGATCCGTCGGGCGAAATCTTCATCGCCAGCTCGCGGCCCTTCTCCTGGCACTGGTAGCCGGAGATCACCTGGTAGACGTACGCCTCGCCGTCGCTCACGATCGCCTTGAACCGGTCCGTGCGGGCCATCATCGACCTTCCGTCGGCCGATATCTTGACGGCTGCCTTCTCCTTGGGATCGCGGAAGTCGGCGAACAGGATCAGGAAGACGGCCAGCACGGGCAGCAGTCGCAGGATCGCCGGCGTCTTCCACTGGAGGCGGGCCTCGATCGCCCTAAAAGAAATAGCCCCCATAAAACTTGTTTAGGACCACGAAGAGGATGATGACGATGCCCAGGCAGGAGAGGGTGTCGAAGGAAGAATTCGTTTTTAAGAGGTAGAAGACGGAGAAACCGATGATCAGCGTGTTGGTGAAAGATTTTCTCTCGGGGTCGGTGTTGGTCGAAGCGTGCTGGTGGGCGGCCGGCTGCGCCGAGGAACCGTTCAGAACCGAGGACGCGACGTAACCGGGGTCCATTATGTTTTTTTTTTTGTTTTAAATCTCTCGTCTCAATCGTCGGCCGCGCAGCCGGCGGGCGGGCGCAGGGTTCCCTTGTCGTTGAACATGCGTTCCCTCATCCTATTCTCCGAAACCTGGGCGTTGAACTCCATCTCGTCGTCGACGATGCGCCTGTGTTCCTTGACGGTCTTCTGATACATCTTTTCGAGATCGTCCACCGTGAAGAACGACAGGAGCGGGCGCTGCAGTTCGGGGAGCGGGGGCGGAGGGTTGCTCTCGAGCATCATGTGCACCGCGTTGATGATGTTGGAAAAATCCTGAAACTTTTCCAGGTTGGAGATGCGCGCCGTGATCTCGTTGAGCAGCCCCTGGGAGTTCTCGATGAGGTCCTCGAGCAGACCCGTCTCGATCTTCTCCGGGGACCTGTAGTTGTTGAACAGCGTCGTGTAGAGATAGCTACTTTCGCTCATTGCGTCGTTCAAAAATTGTTTTTTTTTTAAACTTACCTTGCGGCGGAGCGACGATTCTGCCGCGAGCGCGGTCCGGAAGAATTAATGGAAGTAGGGCGGAGATATATCGCCACGTCCCCGACTTCCATTAATTCTCCGGAGGACGCTCGCTCCTCCATCAGACCGACAGCACATATAAACGCATCCTTTTACTTTTACTTACCTTTCAATAGGTATGACCTACCGAGAGATCTACGATTCCTTCGTCGCGAGGGCCCTCGAGATCCGCGCCGCCTCCCCGCTGGCCTCGGGTCGCTCCTCCGTCCCGGCGAACTTCGAGCGCGCCCTCGCCAAGACGTTCGCGCACCTCCCCGACGACTCGCCGCCCCGCTACGTCCTCCTCGGACTGGACCCCTATCCCCGCGATCGGGACGCCATCGGTCCGGCGTTCGCGCAGCCCTCCGGGTCGGAGCGAAGCAAGTCTTTAATAGCTCTCTCCCGGTGGGCGGGCGGGAGCAAGGTTCTGCTCGAGCAGCCCCTGCGCTACTACGAGCTGCACGCCGTCCTGGCCGTCAACGTCTGCCTAACGACGGTGCCCGGGCAGGCGGGCGTCCACTACAAGCTGTGGGCGCCCCTCGTCGTCGACCTCCTGGACGAGCTGGCGCGCGCCGTCGCGTCGGGTCCGGAGCCGATCTCGATCCCCGCGCTCGCGACGGGGCGGCTGGCCCGGGAAGCCGTCGCCCTCTACCGCTCGCGGTGGCGGCCGCGCGCCGTCTACGACTGGTTCGCGGCCCCGCACCCGACGGCCAGGAGGGTTCCCGAGCCGGGGGAGCTCCTGGGCGCCGAACTCTTTTTTAAAATTATCGGGAGGAGGCGCCCCAACTTCCCGCTGCCTCCGCCCCATCCCCTCGCGGCGCCCGGGAAACTCGACTTCGACGCCGATCTGATCGCGCAGACGGAGAGACTGGAGGCACCGAAGGAGGGTGAAAAAGAAAATTTATTCTTGTACTTCGGGGGTCCCGAAAACCTGAGGGTGCGCTTCGGCGGCGGCGAAGAAATCCACCTCGCGGGGTGGACGGTCTACCCGGCGCCGGCGACGGTGGAGGACCTCGACGAGCGCGCGGTTCTCCGCGCCTACTATTACAGCCTTTAGTTCCAATCAATAAAAATATTTTCCAAATCCCTCGGCAGTCCGAACGTTTCTCCCGAATCGGTCTCGAGGGCCATCCTCCCCCTCGCGTCGATCGTGATTCCCTTCAGGGGCACCTTGAAGGCCATCTTGATCATCCGCACGTGGACGTCGAAGATCTTCAGATCTCCTTCCGGATAAGCAGAAAGTAGAGAATCAAGAAGATCACGCCACCCACGACCAGGCTTCCTAAGAAGGAGACGGCGCCGCCAAGATTCGCGCCCTTGCTCATTCCGAGGTAGACGACGAGCCCCACCCCGATCGGCACCAGGACGGCGATCAGCCACTTGGCCAGCGGGGACAACAGGCCGCCGAACACGTCGCCGATCACGTCCCCCACGTTCTTGCCCAGCTCCACGAGGGCGCCCGACGCCGTGGCCGTGTGGCAGTCGAGCGTCTGCTCGGGGGGCAGGGCCCGGTCCTTCGGGATGTTCAATTTCGAGAGGTTGGAGTTCTGGTACCAGGAGCACCACCCGTTGCAGCAGTTGCCGGAGCCCTCGTAGCCCTTGCACGGATCGGCGTCCTTGATGAGATCCTTGTACGGGTGGTCCACCGACTCGAACTTGCGGTTGCAGCACGAGTAGATTTTGATCTTGGCCTTGTTTAAATCCCCCTTGCTGTCCTTGGTGACGAGAAAGCAGCCCGAGTGCTTGTTTATGTAGTCCTGAACGTAGGCCCACAGGCCGGCGATGGTCGCCGCGGGGAGGGCCACCACGATGCCCCACTTGGTCACCTTGGCTCCCGCCTTGACCCACTTGTCCAATTTTTGGAGTAGCTTGGCCTTCTTCGCCTTGGGGATGGCGGCCTCGAACCCCTCCATCGTGGTGGCGGCGTCGAGCATCCGGGCGGTCTGGGTCGAGATGTTCTGGGAGATCAGCGTCTTGACCTGCGTCTGGTCCCGGGCGAGGTTGGGTTGCGGCATCTTCTCCAGCACGAAGTTGCGCATGTACTCGGCCAGCTGCTGGTTCTCGATCTTCGCCATGTCCACCCCGAGGTTCTTGAACAGCTCGCCCATGTTGCCCGTGCGAAGCGTGTTCTGCACCAGGTTCTGGTAGACCTGGTTGCCCAGCATGATCTCCCCGTTCCTGAGCGCCACCCTCGAGCCGACGTTCTGCAGCGCCACCCGCAGCTCCCCGGCGGTGACCTTCGTGGCCACGGCGGAGATGTTCTGGACGATGGTCGAGACCCCGGCGACCGTCTTCGTGACGTTGAGGCCCTCCCTCAGGGCCACCGTCAGATCCTTGCCGAATCGCGGAACTAGAGCCATTATTTTTTTTCTTTCGGGGCGATATTTTGGAATATATTAGCCATCCGATGGCTTTATATTCTTTCGGGGGAGAGGGGGGGGGCGTATATAAAAATGGGGCTGGATTAGACGGCCTCAAACACTACGGCGTCATTATGACCACCGTCGCCGGCATATGCTACGAGCGGATCGTCGATCAATTCTACTACGGGCTGCTCGGGAGCACCTTCCGGGTGATCATCGACACCGACACCGGATTCTTCAACGCCACCAAACTCTGCGCGCAAGCCGGTCGCGAATTCCGAAATTGGCTTAAAATCAAGCGCACAAAAGAACTAATCGCGGCCTATCGAAAAGCCTTAGGCGTTGATCCTGTCTATGAGGTCAGAAAGGGTACTAGATTTAACAATATCAACGGTACCTACGTTTCTCCAAAATTGATCACAAATCTTGCCTGTTGGATTTCCTGTGAATTTGAACTAAAGGTTAACTCAATCGTTCTGAGCACTCCTTCCACTTCCAGTTCCATCGTTCTAAACACCCCCGCGGCCGCGATGAAACAATAATTTTTTTTTAATTTTTTAAAAATAAAAATTTATTAAAATTTTAGTGTTCTTAATTTTTAAACTGGCCTAACATGAACGACATCAGTCTGACAAAATATTTGAGTGAGGCGCAGACGTCGTACTTGTAATCGTGCAGAATCGAGGAGATCTCGACCCAGTGGGCCGACCCCTCGGCGTTGATCCTCGACAGCACCCCCTCGGTGTGGGAGATCTGGGGCAGCACGCCGTTCATCTCCCCCTGCCACTCGGCGAACCTCCGGCGCCACTCGCAGAGCTCGTCGCAGTTATCCAGGCAGATCCGGATGCCGTCGAGGTAGCGGGAGAGGTAGAAGAGGAGGCACGACGCCCTGATCCGCGCGCGCTTGAGGAGGAAGGCGTCCGAGTACAGGCGCGACGCCTCGAAGTGGGCGAACTCCCAGTCGAGCGTGTCGCGGAGGGACGGGCACGGAGGGGGACAGCAGTAGCGATCGCCGTCGTCGCCGTAGCGGAGCGGCTCGTCGGCGGCAGCGCCCCTCTTCGCGCCGCCGCCGCCCTCGGCGGCGTCGTCGTTCCTCGGCAGCCGGATCGACTTGGGCGGTAACTTGTAGCTCGAGAAGTAGAGGAACAGGTTGGCCGGCAGCCTCTGGCACAGGGCGGCTGCGGCGTCCGTGGGGCGGTAGACCTCCAGGCGGCTCGAATCGTAGAACATGTAGATCGAGGGCTTGGTCGCGTGGGCCACGTTCAGCTTGACGAACGTGCGCGTCGCCAGGTCGACGGAACCGCAGACGAAGAACTTGCCGTTGACGTCCTTCTCCCCCATCTTGACCAGCCAGGGGAAGTAGGAGGCCGGCGCCGGCTTGTACTGGTCCAGCGAGTAGGCTCTAGCGTTGGGACCCTCCTCGAAGAAGTAGCGGGAATATTCCATGAAGGCGTAGAGCGTGTTCTTGTCGAGGACCTCGACCTCGTTGGCGGCCGAGTAGAAGCCGACGAAGCAGTTTTCCAGGGAGGTTCCTACGAACAGCTTGCTCTTCTCGGTGTTGGCGATCTGGGCGAAGAACGAGGGAATCGATATGTCGCCCTCGTTCTTGGCGATAAATTTAACGTTGCTAAACATTTTGTTGTTTTTGTTTGTTGTTTTGCACCTTTTTTAAAAATTAACGTCGTCGTCGTTCATCAGCGCCTCCTCCTTCTGCTCCCGCTCCTCCGGCGCCGGCTGCCGCTGCGGCTCCTGCTGCGGCTTCGGCTCCTGCTGCGGCTGCGTCCCCGGCTGCGGCTGCGGCGTCTCCCGGTGCGCCGTTTCCGGCGGCGGCCGATGGACGGCGATCTTCGTCGTCGGCGAGCCATCGTTTTTTATTTTAATAATAACTATGACGTCACCACATCGGAACAGAAATCAAACAACGGTAACCATCGCATCCAGCCATCGTAGTGAGCACTGAATGCTGAGCCGCTCTATCTATATATACCCCTCGTCCCAGAAAAGGCAAGACACGGATGGAGCGAAACGTCGACGCGGATCCCCGGCTCCGCAACATGCTGGCCCCGGGCCTCAACTTCGGCGCCCTGTACGCCCAGAAGCTGACGAACAAGTCCACCCAGAAGATCCTCGACTTCAAGCACGGGAACAACAAGAGCCTCAACCGGGCGTCCATCCTGGACATCATCAACCTCTACAACAACAAGTTCGAGAAGGTTCTCTTCCGGACCGACGGCTCGACCGCCGGCTGCGAGGACCCCCCCGACGAGGCAGAGTACAGCCACCACAACAAGCCCCGGGAGTTCGGCAACGACCTCGACGGCCTGATCAACCACCACAACCTGGTGACGAGCACCCTGGACCGCAGGGACCTGAACTACAACTATCTCATCCACCTCCAGGTCTGCGGCAACCGGAGCGCGCTCGACCCGCCGCCTCCGCCTCCCGCCGGCGGCCGCCGCCCGGCGCCGGCCCCCAAGAAGAAGAAGCGCAACCAACCCAGGCTCCTCCGCCTTAACCGCTTCGACATCGCCAAGACCCGGGGCCCCGTCGCCCGGACCATCTTCGAGGACTGCTACCGGATGACGAAGAAGCTGCCGGGCTGCGTCGACGAACTCCGCGAATCCCTGCCCCGCCTCATACTGGGCTACCAGCCGTACCTGGGCACCGGGAGCTTCGATCTCGTCCTCGAGCACTAAAAAAACTATTATAAAAATGAGAAATAAAAATAAAAAATTATAATGACCGAGTCCGTCGTCTTCGAACATTCGATGGCCTACCACATGGCCGAGGGAATCGAATCCGAGGGCACCAACTTCGGGGACATCGTCCGGGCGGATAAGATAAAGGGCTCGTCCATCGATCTCTCCAAGATCAATAGTTTTAGGGGTCTGCTGACGGGATACATCCTGTTGGCCAAGGGCCTGAGCCTCCGCCTCTCCGCCCTAAAATCGATGCCGCCCCACCTGCGCGAACTCCTGCGGCGGGCGACCCGAGATCTGGGCTGGTTCGGCTCGCGCCTGGAAAAGGATCTCAAGGTGTCGCTCAAGAAGGACGGGCTGGTCAGGCTAGACGACCCCGGCCTCTGGCTCGACGACCTGCTCGAGGACCCGAACGAGCTGGCGACCCTGCTCTACGGGACCACCGGCCGCAAGTTCTGCTGCCTGATGGACGCCTCGTATCTGGCCCCCAACGACACCCTTCCCTCGTTCATGGTCTTCCGCTGGGAATACGCCTTCGTGTGGTACCTCCGACAGAACCTGCTCGAGGTGCGCCACCTTCCCCTCGCCGCCCAGGACAAATTTTTCCTCTGCTACTCGGCCCTCTTCCTGCCCTGCATGTCCTGCGTCGTCAGCGCCTATTCGGACAACGAGATCGCCTGCGCCTTCCAACTCTACCTGTCGGAGGAAACGTCGAGGGATTTCTTCAAGTTTTTGGAGATCTTCATCCACAATCTGGTGAATCGAAAGTTGAACAAAAAACTATTCGAATATCCGTGCTCGACGAGGAAACTTTTTTAAAAAAAAATATGGAGGAGAGATTACAGAGTTCGGTTGCTCGACAATTTTGTTCCTCTCTGTGATCCCAACAAATAAGACATTTCTTCCTGCTTTTGCTTAATGTCTTTGATTTCTTTCTCTCCCGCTCCCGCTCGAGTCCCTGCCGAGTTCGCTCCCGTCCCCGGAGTCGGCAGACGATTCTACCGGCCTTTGCAGATCCAGTCTCATCTCTTGGACCCGGCGGATCGTATTCGTCCACCTCCCCAGCGTGAATGAACTGCTGTCCGATCTAGGCGGAAGGGGTAGATCTCCAAAATCTACGCGACGGAGGGTACCGATCGCCATGTTCGGCCCCGGGGAGGATCTAAATCTGACCCTCGCACTTCCCCGGCCAGCGGCGGTGGCATCACATGTGTTGCCACTCATGGCAGGGGGGCGACGATCCTACCCGAGGATCCCAAATTGGGGGAGGGTCGACCATCTCGTCGAACACCCCACCCGCCTATTAATTAAATAAAATTTTAAAAAAAATTGTTTTTTTAAAATTTTTTCTTTTTGGCGGGCGAATTTTCCGCCGACGAACTCTCCTTTACCACTTTATTATTTTCGCTCGCATCCGCGTCGAACGGTCTCTTGGTGCCAGGCTGAGCGGGGTGGGGCGCGGCCGCCGCCGGCTTGCCGTTAAACTTTCCCTCCACGAAGTTGACGAGCATTCCCACCAAAATAATTAGAAAGTTCCTGCTTAATTCGGTGAATAGAGAGTGCATGGGCGAGGTGTTGAGGGGGGGGAGCTGCTTGTAGTCCTGTTCCAGCAGGATCTGGTGCAGCATGATGGTCTCGTAATTCTGCTTCTCGATCGAATGCTCGAGGGATTCGAGCAGGTAGTCCACGGTTTCCTTCGGATAGCTGTTCTTCGTGAAGCTCTCGATCGTGGGCCCCAATCTCTTCAGCTGTCGCAGGCACAGCTTGGCCCTCTTCTTCTCGTCGTCGATCTTGCTCACCATCTGGTCCAGACAACTCAGACGGTACGTGATGTCGATGGTGCCCTCGAGGTTCAGGTTTCGGATGGCGTCCTCGTTCTTGATGAACCGGCTGTGGTTTTCGAAAAGCTTTTCCTTGACGATCCCCAGCAGAATGGCGGTCGTCACGTCCCTCTTGGTCTGCATCGTCTCCCCGTCGACGAAGATGGAATTGAGCTTCTCCTTCGTCATCATAGGTATATCACCGTTCTCCGCACGGGGTGCCCCCGCCCCGGCCGCCACCCTGGCGGCGGGCTCGTCCCTGAAGTTCGACTGCTGCTGAAAGTATTCGTCGAAGTTGACGAAGCCGCTCGGTTCGACCGGCTCTTCCTCCAGCACCAATCTAGAAGCGGACATCTCGTTCTTATCCTCCAAAAACTTTTTCTCCCAGGCGACATCGCTCGTGCTCTCCATTGTTTTTTTCCTTTCCCCCTCTTCTGCGATATTTTTTTTAAAAATTGCATCGCTCACAGCCTGTAGATGGTGCCGTCGATGTCCTCGGGCGTTATGAAGCTCACCGATTCGGGAGTGTCCTGGAAGATGACGGGCTGGTAACCCAGCTGCTGATTCAGGTCCTTCTTGACCCTGACCTGCTGGTCTCCCCTCTCGCAGGGCTCGACGCCCGGGTAGGCCGTCAGCCTCCTGGGATCCTTGGCCCGCCCGCTGGTGAGGTCCAGCCGGGGATATCTCTTGAGCAGCTCCCAGATCACGTCCAGCTGGGGTTCCACGTCCAGCCTCAGCTCCTCGCCTACGCAGATCATCGTGGTGGCGTACAGGGTGAAGTCCGTGCCGAAGGCGCAGTTGGGGAGCGAGGGCAGCCCGTGGTTGGCCGTGGGGAAATCCATCCGGCCCACGAAGTTGCGGATGAAGTTGTTCGCGTCGGCCGAGAGGAATATGTCCTGGATCATGGAGTAGGACGTGTTCACCAGGTCTTGAATGTACCTGATCTTGGCCAGCTTGATCTGAATGTTGGAATAGAGGGGGTTCTTCATGTCCTCCAGGGAATATTCCTCCGGAAGCTCGAGCTTGCCGAAGGACCAGGCCAGGAACACCGCCATGGTCAGATCCTCGTCCATGTCGTCCACGCTGCGGATCGTCGGGTTCAGGAACTGGCACTGCTGCTGCATGTCCATGTTGTGCACGTCGAAGATCTTGTAGGCCGTGAACGACGCCTTGCCCACCTTGGACAGCCGGCTGATGCCCGACCAGTACTTGTTGACGTACTCGCCCGAGACGACGCGCCTCAGCCCCTCCCTGATGATCTCGCCGACGTTGCGGGTCGTGCTCAGGTTCGCGCGCGTGTACTCGTTGTCGGCGCCCCTGTTGGCCAGGAAGGTCGGAATGATGATGTCGCCCGGGTTGTACACCACGTTGCTCCTGTCGCCCTCGGTCGTGATGGGCGGCGCGGCCACCTTGAGGAACAGGCCGTCGGTCCGATCCGCGCAGTCGTATTTTTCCAACCTCACGGCGTTCTGCCTAAAAATTTCCACGATTCCGGTGTACTTGAACAGGCACCGCCTGCATAGAAAGGGAATCGACGCCGACAGGGGGGACGTCCACGTCGGCGGGTGGGTTCTGATGCACATCATATTTTCCCGGAACGTGCCGTACTGGGCGCGAATGCAGCTCATGATCAGATCCTTGCTCGAATATATCCTGGGGGGCAGGGTCAGGCTGCGGGCCAGCAGCTCCCTAAATCTCTGCGAGCTCGCGTACTGGGCGTTCGTGGCCCCTCCCGGGACCGCGAACCCCTGCCTATCGTATCCGGTCGGCAACCCGTACGTCAGGTTGGTCTGCGGAGTCGCGGCCGGGGTGGCCACGTAGAATCCCCGAGCCTGGCCGTCGAAGCTCACCATGGTCGACCCCCTCGCGTCCGCGGCGACGGTCGCCGGGGGATCGGTCCCCACGCCGAAGTCGACCGTGGGGACCCGCAGAGGGGGCTGCAGCGCTCCCCCCGGTCCGACGAGTCCTCCAGCAGCTTGTTCCTCCATTTTTTATTAGAGACAATAAGAAAAAAAAAACAAATTTTTTATTTTAATAAATCTTTTATTTTCTCGGTTACGACCGAGGCCAGTTTGGCGGTCGCCTGTATGCCGTCCACCCGCAGCCAGTCCGGGAGAGCGATCCTCTCGAACGCGTCCAGCACCGCGTACTGGAATCCCAGGTTCTCGAACGCGTCCTCCCCGTACCCCTCGCGGAGGGCGGCGATCTCGGGGGCCACCTGCACGTAGACGACCAGGTCGGGCTCCGGCAGCCCCCGGTCCGTCGCCCGGCAGAACTCCTCCTCCAGGCCCCGGGCCATCGAGTACGCCGTCCCGGAGTCGACGTAGCGGTCGCACAGCACCACGGCCCCGTCCTCGCGGAGGAAGCGCTCGATCTTCTCCCTCTGCTCCCAGCGGTTGGCGGAGAAGAGGAGGTGCAGGACCGTCGGGTCGACCTCGGCCTTGAGGTAGCGCTCGAGGAACTCGTAGGTGACGCCGAGCCTGTCGGGGAACCTCAGCTTGACGGCGTAGCGGTTCCCCAGGCGGAAGAAGACCGCGTTCATCAGCGACGTCTTCCCCGCCTTGTCGAGTCCCTCGAACGCCACGAGGAGTCCCCTCCTGGGCAACGGGGCGGCGCGGGAGGGGGGCTCGTCGGCCGACATCGTCGCCTCCGGGTCGTCGTCGGCGGCGGCGCCTGGGCAGGGGGAGAACGGCGCCACGTCCTCGAGCAGGTCCAGGCTCTCCCGAATGGCTGCGGCCGTCGCGGACATCGTCGTCAGCTTCTGGGGATCACGGGGTTCCACGAGATCCTGTACACAGCAACGGATTTAGGGTCCGTGCGGGGCGGGGAGGGGGCGCGCGACGGATCGGCGCCGGCCAGAAAGGTGAAGTGGAGGTAGACGGGTCCCAGAATGGGGTATCGGGTCAGAAAGTGGAGGCAAAAGAACCCGGCGCCGGTTTCGGCGACGAACAGGCAGACCGCCTTCTCCGCCGCGCCCAGCCACTTGAGGGGGTGCCGGGAGGCCTCGAGCCTGTACCAGCCTGGATAGCCGCGCACGCCCTCGAGCTCGGACCACCGGATCGGCGTCGCCTCGAGCTTGTCGTAGTGGATCAGGTTGACGTGGTGAAGGGTGTAGCCCCGTCCGTCCGGCAGGTCGGTCCACCCGTAATCCTTTTTAAACGTGCCGTTCAGCGAAAACGATATCAGCGCCGCCCCGGGCGAACCGCTCGCGCGCAGCATGGGCGTCGGGGCGTACCTCGACACGTGGGGATCGGCGTAGAAGACGTTCGATCGCGCCGCCACCCGCTTCGTCACGTTCCAGATCACCGTGGTGTCCATCCAGCCGAAGTCGAACGAGTGGAGCGGATTTTCGTGGACGAAGACGACGAACTCGTTGTCGTTCTCGTCGGTCGAGGACGGCGGGGACGTCGCCGTGGCGACGAAGAGGGAGACGGCGCTGTCGTGCTGGTCGAGCGCGATGAACGCCGCGGCCACCGGCTTCGTCGTCGGGTAGTAGTGGTTGGCGAACGTCAGCTGCTGCATCTTGAGCGAGTTGACCCGGAGTTTGCGCGACGGGGCGCCCCCGGGGAACGCGACCGGCCGCTCCAGGTTGATCTTCCTCAGCACGGGTAATTTTTCCATCAAATTAATAAAAAACATGGCTACCACCGGTGCTGGTCCGTTCATTGGCGGAGGTCCCTCTTATATGGGCGGCGGAGGTGGCGAAGGAGGATCCTCCATCATGTACGGCATAGGATTCCTGATCTCCTGGCTGCTCGTGTTCTGGATCATCTGGACCGGCAACAAGCACTACCAGTGCTGCAAGAAATCGCTCTGCGAGCTTAAAAAGATCGCCAAAGGTGGCGGCGGCGGAGGTGGCGACGGCAAAGGAGGAGACGGCGGCGGCGGAGGAGGAGGCGGCAACAAGCCACCACAGAAATAAGGTGACCCGCGACAAAAAAAGATGTGTGAAGAACCCTACAAGTTCTTTTTCTGGCTCGTCCTCGCCCTCCTCATCAACGTTTTCGCCTTCATTCTCCTCAGTCTATCCTACTCTTTTATAGCCAAGGAGTGCGCGTTCGTCAAACTGCGAAAGACCATCAAAGATAAAAAAATCAAGCTCTGTTCGCAAAAAGGGTAAAAAAAAATGTTTTCGAGCGTCGGCGCGATAGGCATCGTCGTCGTCCTCCTATTCGTTTTGGTCATTTTCTTCTTCATCGTCATTTTGGGAAATTCGAAACGAGAGAATATTCTCTTGGCCCGCTTAAATAGGGCTCTCCAAAAATTAGGCTAGTAGACCCCTTGTAATAAAAAATGAGCACCTGTCAGGTATGGATACTTTTACTCTTTTCGATTCTGCTCTTCGTGTCGATAGCGAATCTGGTCTACCGCGCGATAGGAATGATGAACGCCAGTTCTAGTCTCCTGGCCGCCCTGACCGCCTCGGTAGGGAGCTCGTCCTAAAAGAAAACAAAAAAAAAACGATGGATTGTCCGAGACCGGTCCCGCCCTGCGGGCTTCCCCAACCATCTTGTAACGTAAATTTTATGCCAATCGTCTATATGCTTTTAGGATTGTTAATATTGATTTTATTGGGATATCTCATTTACAAGATAACGTCTCGTCCGTGTCCCTGTCCAAATACCGTAAACCCTCCGACAAAGTCGTATTATTAATAATTTTTTTAAAAAAGATTCGCCAATTTAAACGTCCACATTTTTGTGAAGTTGCTGAGCCATTTGGCTTTTACCAAAGTTGCGTCCGTTGTACTTCTTGAAAGTGACCGGAAGGATTAAGGTGGCAACGATCTGAAAGTGATCGGAAACGAACGAGGGATTGATCTCGGTACTCGCAACCTCCAGGTCCGTGAAGATCTGATCGATGCCGGTCCAACCCCAGGCCCCGGCTGGGTCGTAGTTGGTGATGACGTCCCCAACGACCATTTTTAGAGTTGGAAAATCTCTTTCAACTTGAGACTTGTACGCGTCCAACACCATGTTCGTGTCCGAGCCGAAAATGTGTTTGAGCGGAAGACGACTGTTTTTGGGTTTAATGTCCATCAACCAAGTTAAAATCTTTTTCATTTTTCTATCATATATGGAAGAATCTTTCGCCGAACTTCCCTGACCCACGTGAAAACCGGCAATCATCAATTCCATTTTATCTTCGATGGCTACATGCATGTACGCCCCGTACGGATCCGAGCCGTAATGATCATTCTGTATGTAAGTAAAATTCAAATTATAATTATATATTATTCCCGCATGTTTATGATACCTATCGTCGTTGTTTTGGGTATAGTAGTATCTATAGACTCCCGTTAAACCTTCGTAGGAATAAATTTGGCGACCGTTTCCCACAATCGAGTCCTTTGGCGGATTACTTTTGCTAACCCACCCTTCCTGGACGCTATAGATATCCGTTCTCGGTAAGAGCGACAAGTGCCTATGAAATTCAGACATCGCCGTCCCCTTATCGTCCGTGACCTTTTGCATACAGGCCAAATTTGCTTGGGTGAAAGTGAGAAGATTGGTTTCCCCCCTCAGATCCGGAAAAAGTTTATTTTTCATCAGTCGATGCTGTTTAAGAAGCCCGCCTAAATCTTCCTTCATCTTGTCATAGCCGGCGCTGGCTCCCGCTACCCCTCCTCGCAAGCACAATTCTAGTCTCAACAGCCACAACAATAAAAGAAAGAGAAACGCTACTAACAAGACAAGAACCCAACTAGACATTTTTTTTTAATTACTTGACGCGATCGAGCATCTTTCGGGCCGACTCCAAATTACCGGTCAGATACCGCTCGGTCGTCCGCGTGGACGCGTGCCTCATGGCCATCGAGGTGGCCAGGAGGCGATCCGAACCCGTGCCCCCCTCCAGCTGTTCCCGCAGGGCGTTGGCGAAGAACCGGCGAAAAGAGTGGAGGCAGAGTCCCCTGATCG
Source organism: Tetramorium simillimum (assembly GCA_011636635.1). Lineage (NCBI taxonomy): Eukaryota > Metazoa > Arthropoda > Insecta > Hymenoptera > Formicidae > Tetramorium > Tetramorium simillimum. The sequence goes on from VBVQ01001670.1 coordinate 28,769, forward strand.
AATTTCTACGTTTGTTGAACACCCCGCTCCCCTTTGGGACGAAGAGATCCCTCACGCACCTGAACCGGGACGAATAGGAGACGTAAGATTTGCCGAAGAACGGGTCGTCGCTCGGCTCGACCAGCCGGCGCACCAGCTCCGACAGGGTCGCCGAGCCCGTGACGGGAAGATCTCGGACGGACTGCAGCGAGAAAACTGGCTCCACCAACCCCTCCCTCTTGGCGGACTCCAATTCCACCTCCCCTCCCCCCATCAGCTCGAGCACGTCCCGGCCGGTCAGCCGCCTGGCCTCGGCGAACCGCAGGCCGGTCGAGGCCAGAACGGCGCATAGAACGAACATGTCCTTCGAAAATTTGGTGAAGTAGAAGTAGGTGCATATTTCCAGCACCTGCTGCTCGCTCAGGCTCTGCAGGTCGTTCTTGTTGAGACCGACGCCGCTCTGATACAATTGAGACCTCACGGCGCCGAAGGGCTTGCGGTCGGTTCTCAAAACCTTGAACACGAGCATCAGGTACTGCTTCGACCAATAGTGGTTTTGAACGCCGAACCTGAGGTAGTCGACCACGTCCGAACCCTCGCCCGGCTCCCGGCCCTTCTTCCACTGCAGATAGCGATTGACTATGTAGAGATAGTTGCGCAGGGTGGCGGGGCTCAGGCCGGAAAGATTCGTGCCTTTGGATTCCAAATAATTCATACTTTTTTTTAAATCGCGCGTCCGCCCGCAGGCACACACACATATATAAAACGCCAGCCAAAAATTTTTTATTTCACATTCATTCATCGTTCCCTACCGTCATGTTCGATCTGCAGAGCGCCCTCATCCCCCTCAGCGAGGAAGAAGCCGTCGCCCTGGGCGAGCGCGGCGGTTACGACGGCGCCAAGCTCTGGCGGATCAAGAACCAGCTGGTCATGTGGATCTCCAAGGAGATCTCCCTCAAACCCTACGCCCGCCCCGCCCCGGTTCCCAGAGCCCTCGAGGAGGTGCTCTTCATGTTCATCTACTTCGAAATCGGCGTGCTCGACACCCTCGAGGAGGCCGTCCGAACCCTCGGACTCGACTCGGATCCCCTGGTGAGCTACGTCGTGCGCTGGCAGTTGGCCCAGGAAGAGATACACCACGAAACCTACCGCCTGCTCGCCGAGAGGGTCTTCGCCCTCGACCTCGCCGCCGTGCGCGAGAGGAGGACGTGCTCGGACTTCTTCGCGGCCATCAACCGGCGCGACTGGGATCCCTGCCTGAAGAGCCTGCTGCTGGAATCCGTGTTCATCCAGCCCGCCTTCGCCATCCTCTTCCACCTCCTGGAAACCGAGATCGAGTGCGATTCCCTCAAGCGGGCCCTCCAGTTCATTCTCCGGGACGAGACCGCCCACAAGCGCACCCTCGCCTGCCTGCTGTCCGGCAAAAAATATCCGGTGGATTGGGTTCAGATTCAGGAGGCCGTGGACATTTCGGAAACGTTCTACGGCAACGTCGTCGCCGGATTCCCCCCCAAGGTGGCCGCCCGGGTACTCACCTTCGTCAGGTTCTGCGCCAACCTACTTCGCGAGGAGTTCGGCCTGGGGCCGCTGTACGAGGAGGCGACCCGCAACCCGATGCCGTCTCTGACGATCTTCGACAGGGTCGGCGTGGCCAGCTTCTTCGAAAATACGCACTCCGTCAACTACGGCGGCGCCTCTAGCCTGGAACACACTTTGCTCTAATACTAATAATAAAAAAATTTTTTAAAAATTTTGTTTTTATTTTTTCCATCATATGGCCATCTCGAAGAGAATCGGAGCGTAGGGTTGGTAATCGACCAGCTCGAAATCTTCGCTCCTGAAGTCGTCGATGGTCTCTATGCCCTCGACGCGGGGAATCTTAACCTGCGGGAAGCTCTTGGGAATCCTCTCGAGCATCGGCATCAGGGGCGAGATGTGATTGGCGTAGATGTGGGCGTCCCCGATGCAGTGGACGAGTTCGTGCGGCACCAGGTCGGTCAGCTTGGCCACCATGTGCGTCAGCAGCGCGTAGCTGGCGAAGTTGAAGGGCACCCCCAGCACCATGTCGCCGGACCGCTGGTAGACTAGGGCGGACAGGCGGTGCTCGTCCGAAACGTTGAACTGGACGGTGCAGTGGCAGGGCGGCAGCGCCATCTTGTCCACGTCCAGGGGATTCCACGCCGTCAGCACGTGCCGTCGGCTGTTGGGCTCCTCCTTGATGCCGCGGATCACCTTGGCCAGCTGATCGAGTCCCCGGCCCGCGTAGTCGGCGTCGCAGCCCCGATACTCCGCTCCGAAGTGGCGCCACTGAAACCCGTAGACCGGTCCGAGATCGCCCTCCTCGTAGTCGGTCAGCCCCCGGCGATCCAGGAAGGGCCGCGAGGCGTTGGCGTTCCAGATGGCGACGCCTCGCCGATCCAGGGCGGCCGCGCTGGTCGAGCCGCTGATCATCCAGAGCAGTTCCTCGACGATTCCCTTCCAGTACATCCTGCGGATGGTGAGCAGGGGGAGGCGACCGTTCTGCAGGTTGAACACCTGGGAGATGCCGAAGAGGGAATAGCAGCCGACGCCGGTTCGATCTCGCTTGAACGAACCTTTTCTCATAATTTCTCTCAAAGTGGCCTGGTATTCCAATTCCTCGACGACCATTGCGTGTGGTTGGTTGGGGGTGGTGGTTTTAAAAGAAGAAAACTTACGTGAAGGGAAGACGTGGCTTTTTAAAGAATGGTTATCGTCTAAAATTTTTATATAAGTTCGTAAGATTATCTTATCTCCCGCGGCGGCTGTGCTTTCCCAGGTAGCGAAGGCAAAACAACCGCACCTGCGGGAGGTCCCAAGATAAAGTTTATCTCGTTATCAGGGCGATCGAAGGTCGTGAGAAAATAACCGCCTGCGCGCGCCCGATATAAACCTCCGGCTCTTTTGTTGGAGCTACTCCGCCACCTTCTTCTCGACTACCCTCTCTCTCTAGCAAACTTACAAGGTATGGTATCTTGCTCCTCTATTCTCTTCCATATTTTTTTTGCTAGGCTAGACGAGCCCTTGTGATAGTTCGAAACCGGCTGCGCTAAAAATTTGATCAGTCGACATTTATTTTCCAATATTGGAATTTTCTTGATGGGCGCGGTTGTCTCGGACGGCGGGGGCGGGAGGAT
>VBVQ01001671.1:0-31898 GCA_011636635.1 Tetramorium simillimum
GTAACATATTTGGGCAAAGAAACGGTGACGTTGTGACGCGTAAGTACAGACGGCGTCATTAATGCCTGGACATACTAACTGCACTAGTTCAGAGTGTGTCTTTTTCCTTCCAATATGGAAGCATGTGGAAAGAGAAAGATACACTCTGAACAAGTGCGGTTAGTATGTCCAGGCATTAATGACGCCATCTGTACCTTACAATTAGGTTACTTTGCAGGCTAGCTGTGTGCTAGGTGCGTGCTGGTTTGCACAACTAGCCAGCAAAGTAACCTAATGGTAAGGTACTTACGCGTCACCACGTCACCGTTTCTTTGCCCAAATATGTTACTTTGAGGCTAGTTTGTGTCTTACAGCGAATCTAGCAGCTAGCTAAAATTTAGTTACAATTTCTACCTGGATATAGATAAACGCGAGGAAAAGAATGTGTTTCTGTATCTTTTTTCAAATATTTTTATCATGATAGTATATTTTCCACGAAGCTAGGCCATTTCGAAGAGTTTAGCGAAATAGCAGTTTCGAAAAAGTCCAATACATACATATACTAAGTGATTTGCGAAAACGTGTATAAATGTAATTTACGAAAGAAAAAGCTGATTTTATGCGGGATATAAAAGGTGAAAAGTCAAGAAGAAGTTAATCAACGAGAAAATAGTGAAGGATATTAGAAGGGAGGCTTTTTTTTGTATTAATTACGATCTGGCAAATAAAACATTTCAGACATTCTATAGCAATTTTTATTGTTATACAAGTTAATTATAGAATTATAGAAACTGAAATTATAATTATTAGGAATTACGTGATTCTCTTTGTGAAGTAGAATAACAATCGCGTTGATCGCCGGATCTTCTCCTTTGTTATCGATGCATTACATAAAAGTTCAAAATATCATGGAGCTTTTGCTCACGTTTCAAACGTATCTCAGCAGAATCTCCGACAATATCATCGCACAGTCCTGTACAATCCGTTGCCTTGTGTTGTTGCATTTGCACGAAATATCAAGTACTCTGCGTTTCAACGTACACTTTGAACTTTTCTTTTGTGCAACGTAGGGGAAACTATCGAATCGTGGTAAAAGCGATAAGACATTGTGATAAGCTTTATCTATTTTGCTCAAAAAGTAGTCGATGTGTTTCATCTTTTTATCACTTGATTTTGTTTTGATACACTCGTGTAATTTTAATTTGTTCGTGTAGGTTCTCGAGTCGTTATAATACTTGTAATAATACCTACATGAATTTTGTTTCAGAACGATCTCCTAGGAATGACACTATGAAAGGTGAGTAAACAAGTAACCTTAGATTAAAACGATTTCTAAACGAAGTTATACAGAATAATCCAGTTAAGTCAAAAACTGTTTTCTGAAAACATTAGCGACAAAATTTTTTTTATATTTTAACATTTCTGGAAATCTTTTATTGAATTTTTTTTTCTGGAAATAAGATACTACTATTGGACCTTTAAAAAGCTAGAACAAATAGATCTGACATTTTCTTGGAAATTCTAGATAATATTGTAGATAGAATATCACGTAAAATATTTGCTTTTGACTCCATCTTGATATCTTTGCACGTAAACTGCTCAGTTAATATATATGAAACATAATTATGTTAAAGAAAAACGTACACTTCCATTTAATCCGATTACTAAAGTTAATGCGATTACTAAAGTGAGATTTATTGAACCTTTGCTAATCTAACACCTTATATCATTATTATTTTAAATTAAGTTTGGATCTAAATTATATCAATGAAATTGTCAAAATTATTTTAAAACTTTCTTTTATTACAATGAGACAGACACAAAGCAGTTCTGAAAATAATATTCTGTTTACTGTATCTGGGGTCAAATCTCGTTTTAGAAATGGCAAGTTACTGAAACGTGTTATTGCTTTGACTCAATAACTTGCTTATGTAAAAGGATTCGATTTTAAAATATTAAGATTTTATTTCTAACATCCTTTCAGAAAATATTTTGCGATATTTTCATGTCATCACTCTGTATAAAGATGACATGAAAAGACGTGTTCACTCAATGAGTGCACATCAAAACTGATATACATGTGTCTCGTCATATAAAATGAGATGATGCATATGTAACAACGTTACGTATGATAATGCACATTCGAGTTACATAAAATTCGTTATATAAACGCGACAATGTTTGCGTTCGTTGAATATTTGAGAAATGGCGGCATGATTTGCAATTCCCCGTTTGCCCGGTGCGAATCATGTATATGTTACTCGTAATATTGTTTTAATTTTGTATAGTATGCCCACGATATAAAATCGGGCTTCGGACAGTGCAATTGTTTGCCAACTAAATATTCGACAAGTGTAAATATGAGTTTTGGTTGTATACGCGTAGAATATTATGTCGGCCTCATTGTCCCGACATTTCTCACGGCTTAGCGATATTTATCGAATGGACATCGTTTCGCAACATCAATCACATCACTTTGTGTAATTATGTATACATATATACAGTACATTATGATTATATATTTAACGCGATTTAATTCCGATTATTTATTCTCTTAAAATATGATTGAAACCAGCCATTTGATGTATTTTCCTATTAAAATCTTTCGTTTACGCAAAAGAGCATAAATTATTTTGAAAAACGAATATTTAAAAATAGTACTCAGATTTTTTATTTCTTATATCTTTCTTAAATATAGCATTAATTTAATATAGAAACAATTCCAACTAAATAAGATTTTTTAAATTAATGCCGTAGTTATGAAAGATATAGAAAATTGAAATTCCCGTATTATTTTATATTCAATATAGGATAAAAAAGTACTACGTATTTCTATATTTGATATCTCTATATCTCTATATGTATATGGTAATTATTGCGTGACATTTGATATTTCTATATCGATTCTATAATTATTCTATAAAATTTAGTTTATATCGTGAGTATATTGCGTGATGTTCCTACCTATGTAAAATATATTGTTTATCATGAAAGTAAATGAGAACTTTTGTTATTCCAAACAGTTTTAACGATACATATCTCTATGCGATTTAGTTTTTTAAAAGTATCGTAATCTGAAAGCAAAAACGACAAGGTACCAAGCGATAGAGGGAAAACTAGTTCGCTATCGTATATATACACTTGTTTACTGGTAAATTATCCATATATGCAGGAAAAGCTCACGACCCGACCATACAAGGTTTTGCGAAGCAGTACCCCGGCTGTACACTATATACCAGGAAAAAGTCGGGAGGTAGGTTTATAATGATGTCACATTATTTATGCATAAATATGGTCCGAAAATACAGTGCCTTCAGTTTATGTTTTCTCATTATGTGAAAATAATTTTTTCTTTTATTTTGTCAGTTAATTTGATAGAACTCAAATGTCTATACTTACGATTTACTTTTCCATTAGATTAGATTTTCCATAATGATAAAGAAGTCGTTAAACTCGTGACCTTTTCAAAAGAAAGGATATTCACATAAGTTGTGTCGATCGGAATACTGAAAAATGCACGATATGTTTAATGAAAGAATTAAAGAAAGATATGTTTATTTAGGAACAGCGATCGCTGGAGGATCGAGATCAGGTCGCGGAATTTTATTGAGGACTCTCGTTTTCGTTTTCTTGGCTACGTTCCTTTGGCTTCAGCTGCACGTAATCAGTCTGACGGGTCGAGATGATTCCGGGCAATCGTCATCGAACGAGACGCTTTTCTCTCTCGTGCCTCAAGAGTTGCACAGGTAATCTTGCAAGTTCCGTAAAATTATCTTTAATGTTGTTATTATCAATATTCATAGCATAAATATTGTTATTAATATACGATATGCCTAATTAAAAACTTAAAATATATATTGGTTGTTATATATTATATAATCTTTTATTTTTTTAATTTTATATATCCGATATCTTTTTAAAAAAATTAAATTAAACAAATCTGTATTTTTGTTAAGATATTATTTATAAATGATCTCTTGTAAGGAAAAGTTTTTAATTATTGATAATATAAAAAATAGGCAATTTTAGGAGAAAGATTTTAATTACTGAAAATAACGTCAATAATTATCCTGATAATTATTTTTTATTTTCTGCCTTTGGTCTTTTGTTTTCAGATTTTTAAAGGAGGGGCGCAACTCCTCGACAAGCTTGGCGAATTCTAGCTCGGGAGCACTTACGGAGTTGGAGATCGCGGAAATCCGTCATAAAATCGAGCGGGCGAATGCGGAGCAAAAAGTATATAACGAGGAGGCGTTCGGGCCGTTGGCCAGCGACGCTCCAATTATAGTCATCCAAGTGCACACACGGCTCACTTATCTGCGACACCTTATCGTCTCATTGGCGCAAGCTAAGGACATCGAGCAGGCCCTTCTCGTATTTAGCCACGACATTTGGCACCCGGATATCAATTACCTCGTGCAAAGCGTCGACTTTTGCCGGGTCATGCAAATTTTCTATCCGCACAGCATACAGACTCATCCCCATACATTTCCCGGCGAAGGGCCCAACGACTGTCCGCGAAATATTCGCAAAGAACAGTAAGTCATTGTCCTCGCTATTTGCAATCTATCAAGCAATTTCCCCTGAATTCATCGAATTTAATTGAATTCTGTCTCTTTCTTTCATCAACTGCAGGGCCTTAAATTTAAAATGCACCAACGCCAAACACCCGGACTTATACGGTCACTACAGGGAGGCGAAGTTTACGCAGACCAAGCATCACTGGTGGTGGAAAGCGAACAGGGTGTTCGATCAATTGTCGGTGACAAGAAACCACACCGGGATGGTCCTCTTCCTCGAGGAGGACCATTACGTCGCCGAAGATTTCTTACACGTGCTCAGACTCATGGAGCGTACTTGCAAGCTCAGTTGCGAGAGATGTAACGTTCTGTCGTTGGGTACATATTTAAAGACGTACAACTATTTTACGGATTTTAGTCGTAAGGTGAGAACTTCTCCGTACCTTTGGCACATATATTCGTCACATTCGTAATTTTGCTTTGCGCGATTTGTGTTGTGATTTCATGCACAGAATAAGAACGTACAAATGTACCGGGCGGGCATACGTTAACGAGAGGCACATTTACAGGCGACAATGCGTAGACGATCTGATGATTTGTTTTAGCGACTCACCCGCATTCATTTCTTCAATCATAATTAGGCGTATACAACAACGACGATTTTCTCACTGGCGCACGAGTACATTGTTGCTGTCGCTTGTAGCGTGACAGTATCTGGCAAAATTAGCGCGAGCGATATCCATGAAACGCGATCCTCCTCGCTTTTAAAACAAGACATTTTTATTTCTCTCACAGCGTATAATTTTTCTTTCTCTCCGACTCGACACGCAAGAGATCACGAGGGCGGAAATATCATGTCGTTGCGCACCGTTGCACGTTTACGACGTTAAACGTATCCGACGTGTTATCATATGTTCACCACTAGTATATCTGTGTCGATGTTTCACGCACGCCCGATCCGTTAGTTCTTCGGCGTCGATAGCGCTCTGCAGAAGGAGTTGCTGCGTGGATTAAAGCGGCAAGAGGTGTCGGCGATGGCGCAGAGGCAGCAAATCGGCAACGGATTCGGCGGCATGGTCACCGTCACCGGCGACGGCGTTAATAATGCCGGTGGTAACGCCGCCGGCATCGGTAACGGGAGTACCGGTGGTGGTAGCGGCACCAGGAGCATCGGCCTCGGCGTCGGCGTCGGCGTCGGCGGCGGCGTTTCATCTACCTACTATCAGAACGCGCACACGATGCAAGCAGCGCCCGGGTGGGCCTTTCAACTCCTGCCCAGCCTCTACAATCATTATCAGAAGGTTCTCCGCATCCATCGAACCCCGTCCGAATAGCAGCAGCAAAATCGCCTGCCGTCATACTTTGATTCTTTATACTCGCCTGGCCTCGCACCATCACTTCCCTTTTCTTTCTTTTGCTTCGCCTTCCACCGTATTAGGAAAGTGCAAGTAGTCTCCTCATTTTTCCCCTCGATAAACTTTGCACGGCTCGCTTCCACCGGTTTGCATCGATCCGGCCAGCAAAGGACGCATTGCGTGGCGATCGATTGGTGATTCCGGCTGCTTGACGTTGAAATTAGAGGACCGGGAAAGCGCGCTCTTTATTCTGCAGAAAGTAACGAATTTTATGCGAAATTCGTGAGCATAACGTATCAATTCAATGTTCAACATTAGCATATTCCTGCCATGCCAAACGCAATAGGTGGAACGCCTCTGTAGACGAATTTCCATTTCCTCCAAGCAGTAGTGCATGTTCCGAGCATCTATCACCGTCACATGCACGATACAAAGTCATAATACTATCGGCCCGGTTACTGTGAGTGTACGAAGTATCTTCGCACGCATGGCTGAAGTCACGAGCTGTGTCTTTGACAAGAATAAACGGCAATTCTGAACCGGAATCTCAAATCCATAGAATACAATGGGAGATATTTGCGACGGAAATTTTGACTTTGTCTCAACTTAGTCTTCGCTTTAGCTGTAGACACGTAGTCTGGATTAGATTTCCCTCAGTAGACTTTACCTGATGCAAGAGACACGAAGGAATAAAGAAATAGCAAAGTTTTTTTCATCAATGCTCGATAACGATGATCTTCATTCTGTTGGGACAGGCGGAAGTTACTCCGTGGATATCCAGCAAGCACAACATGGGCATGGCGTTCAATCGTGTCACATGGAACAAGCTGCGAAAATGCGCGGCCCAGTTTTGTTCATACGACGACTACAACTGGGACTGGAGTCTGCAGTATATCGCGCAAACGTGCGTGCCGTCCAGTCGGGGCGCCGGGATAGCGCCTCGCGCTGAATCCGGGTTGATCACGATGACGATGAGGGCTCCGAGGGTCTTCCATATCGGAGAATGGCGAGTATCAGCCCTTTGCTTGTTTTGTATTAATTAGAATAGCCTGTGACACCTTTCATACATCTCTCCGTCAATGTTATTTATGAACGCAATGTTAAGATTACTGCCGCTAATTGGATGTTTACTTTTACAGTGGGGTGCATCACAAGAAGACTAACTGTGAATCGACGGCGGTGATAGCGAAGGTCCAGAATGTCTTGAATGCGGCGCGCAATCATCTCTTCCCCTCGCAATTAACGTTAACGATCGGCGGAACGGCGAAGAAGACGAAACTCCGAAAGGGCAACGGCGGATGGGGAGACATTCGAGATCATCAGCTTTGCTGGAACATGACCATATATCCAGATCTGGTCTTGCCTTGAGAATCACAAACTTCTATGTTGATAATCATTGATTCCAATACAATTGTGATACGAACCGCCGGTCACTGAACAATAGTCAGGTATCTATCGCGGTTGTTCTATCATAGTAATCCAAAAGTATATTCGATACCGTTTTAATGGAATGTTTAAAGATGTCCAATAGGATGATGCAAGGATTACAGGAGAATCCTCATCGTTCTAACGAATTGACTTCAAATTATTGAAATTATCGTCGCTGCCAGTCATGATCAAAGGCGATTGTAAGACCGCTGTCACTGCCACGAATGGGGGTATTTCTTGTGCAAATAGAAATGACTTGTAAACGTTTCTGCAAAACAACCAAGTAATATTACATGTAATATTACATGCAATAGACAAGAGAGAACGATTCGACAGTGAGCTCAAATTGGTGCTATTCTGAAAGAAAAAATGCAACTTTTTGTGGTATAATTTATTGGCCGATCTGATAAATTATGTGTATTGTACTGATATAAAATAGTGAAGACACTGGAAATATTGCAAGAGTTGAAAGTGAATTAGTGAAAAAGCTACTTCGCGAAAAAATATTCGATTGAAGCGCGTTATTATAATTGAAAAGATTTATATATACAGGAATATTTATTTATTCAATTTATTTATTGCGCTGTCCACTAATTAGTGTGATAAAAACGTTGGTAATAAGACGTTGCGCATTTCTTCAATTCCGTTTTGAAGTGATGTGATACACATTTGAAGAATGAGTATTTTCGAGGACTGTGCGGGAGTATGAGACACGAGTGTCCGATTAGATTGAGAAACATATATTATCGATATTCTAAAGGCCTACAGTGGAAATGGCAACATGTACGTATTTAATTTCCATGTCGCCCTAAAAGCGATATATAGCGGAAGGCTGCACCCTGTACTTCTGTAACTTCATGATGGAATTAACTTTCTGCTTCCCGATTTAGCTTCTGCTCTTTTTAAGATATTACGCTCGACAGGGGCGTTTATTAGGTTCGTAATCTGCATTGCGAACTTGCGCTCATCATATTCTAGTCAATGTGTATATCACTAAAGCCGTATTTAATAATCGACCGTAGAGAATAAGTTCGTAAAATTAAGAATTCACACATACTACTAGTGATACGCCCTCAAAGGCACAGTAACGTCATGTAACGACCTCGGGGATACGAACGTAATGAATATGTCTCATGTACCTTTTATATTTATAACAATAAAACAACAGCAACGAAAATAAGTAGAATCTGTTGAAAATAATCTCTATATGTTGGTAAGTAATTATTTCATTCATTTCTGCTGTCTATAATTATATTTTTACAGAAATACATAAAAAAAAAGACTATTGGTCAAAGAGAGAGGTTTTATAAAAATTAGATATAAATAATCAACCTGTTATAATTTTATTTATGATTTTCTTATATTAAATAATGGCATAAATTTGTGAATGCTGTTTAATTATAATAGAATATATATTTGCGAGTAGTAATGCAAAATATAAAATTATGTATGAAATCTATATTTAGATTTAAAAACATTTAATGCGTATATACTGGTTAAAGATTCAAATGTCTGTGATAAGCGGGCACATTATCGTCATATTCCGCCATCATAAAGTTACCAGCGATCGGGCCCTCCAAGTTGTACTTTTCCGCAAACTTCTTTATGGAGAACCTCTTCCGTTGACTTCCGTCCCTATAATTAGATGATAAAATGTGTTATCAAATATCCGGCTGCATAATGTATGTTGCAGCTATCAAGCACACATTCGCTCACCAAGTACTCAATCTTCTTTCGTCAAAGGTAATTGCGCCCTGATTTTGTTTATAAATGAGAAACACGTAGCGGTGTTTTCCAGTGTTTTTTGGCGGAGCAGGACCGACGTACTCCGCCAGGACTTCACCTTTAGCTATGTTCTCTTCGGGTATATTTCCCACGAGCCAGTGTCGGAATTCTCGATTGTATCCTCCCCTCCTCGGTACGTCAGGATCTATAATAAAATAATGTCCATTAAGGTACGCAACAATTTTATAAAAAAAAAGAAATCTAAAATAATTACCAAATGATTGAAAACATATATGAATCGGAAATATGCTAGTACTAACGATTCTAATGATTCTTAAACGTTTGTGTATTGCAATGATTCTCAAACGTTTGCACACTTTACATAAGTCTTAGCTTAACAATTAACATGCCGGAGAATCTGCGCGTCGCCAAGTAATGGCAGTGGAGAAAACTGGTTTTCGAGACGGTGAAAGTTGGAGTCATCGAGGATAGAGCGTCTTTGTGTATTTATCTGTCGTACGAACATTTGTCTGTTTACGAAATTCTTGTAGAAAGCAAAGTGTTTTCTCACTTGAGTTGCTTTTGATTTTTCACCTTGGAATCTATTCTTACATCTGAATATTTTTACAACAAATTAATTCAAGTTACTCACCCGTCATAACGAGTGTATACAGAACTCCACCTTCATGTTTATAATGTATTTCTGGTATCTCGTGAGTTTCGGTCGGCGTCAGTTCGGTCCCCAAATCGACTATCTTCTTGCCATATTTTACCTAATGCAAAATCATTTTTAGATAATTGCGGTATATATTATACTGCGTATAAAATAATTGTATCTATTAATTCATTCATATTGATAATGAATCTACTATACATTCGCAAGTATTAAAAAAATGTTTTGTTGGTAAAACAAATAATTTTTTACAGATATAAAAAATATATTAACTTAACATCTTATTGTTAGCTATAAAATAGAAATGAAAAATTTAATAATTATTATCTCTAAATTTAATCGTAGAGTTGATTATAATTTTAAGATAAATTTTGATTCTTAGCCACTTAATTTTGAATGCCTAATTTTAAAGTCGGCTATGTAAATTAAACCTGCAGTTAAATTCTAATTTTGCCAATATCCATGCATTCTCGCTAATACATACCTCGATCTTTTCGATTGGTGCTTTGTCTATGATGTCTGGCTCGATTTTTGCTTTTTTAAATTCCGATTCTACATCGCCCAATGAAAAACCAATGGCACAAAGAAGAATTCCTGAAGATATACGTATAGTTGTCACGTGAATAAAAATCACCAAATATTATTTTTGAAACGTCAAAATAATTCTCATTAAATATTGTGATTTTTTTCTATAAAACCAGTATAAAACTGAATTAAATTAACAAACCTGATATCAAGTACTTCATTTTTGATGACACTGTTTTCAGCAAACTGCAACAGTGATATTAACGAGACTGGCAAGAAAGAGAACGTTTTATTGCTAGATGTATCCCCACCAACGTGCTTGTTAGAAGGCCATCCTGCCGGCCTTTCCAATATCGTGTATTTATTGCTAACACATACAACACAGAGAACGTTTGGGTAAAGATTTCCTGAGAAAATTTGTTATATCATAGATAAATCACAGATTATACAAACCTTCATAGAATATACATGAAGATATATACTTAATAGAAAAAAATTGAACGTTAATTTTCTTTTTTTAAGAAGATTAAAAGTAACTTTCATATCATATTTTTGATGTTTTGGTATAGAAATTTTTATCAAATTTTTTTTAATATCTTCTATTTATTTTTTATTTTTGTATATAAAATGTGCATTTATGGTAAGTAGATAAAAGATATTGAGAATTCAAACTTAGTATCAAAAACATCATAGGTACTGATAATTTTATATAATAATAATAAAATGCATGCTCTGAACAGTTGAATAAGATGAGAAATCTATTTGTTACTTTCTTAACTACAACAGATACAAACGCTAATACGTTGAAAAGTATCTAATGTGTATTTATTTAACAAGTATTTTAGTATACATCATTATGTATAACATGTATACATCGTTATGTAAAATATTTAAGATATACATCGTTCTGTATAACATATGTAGATATCATTGTAGATATAGTATGCATTGTACAAAATTAACCCTCGAGCTGCTTATAGAGAATCGGCACGTAATCGTCATACTCCGCCTGATACATATTACCGGCAATCGGATCACCGAGCTTATACTTGGTGGCGAAGTTCTTGATGGAAAATTTGCCGCGATTTTCACCACTTCGATTAGTCAAGTGCTTCTCATTGAAAGTGAGCTTGTCAGGTTGTTTGTACAACAGAAAGACATATCGATGAAGACCTGTACCCTGCGGAGGTCCGGAACCGACGTACTCAGACAGAGTATCTCCTTTAGACACATCCGATCCAGGAATATTGCCTACCAGCCAGTGATGCCATTCACGGAATTTAGGATTCTGTCTGCTTGGAGCATCGGGATCTGTTTAAATATGAAAATAGGATAAAGTACAAAGCTGAAAATTTATCAAATTATAAACCGACTATTAAAGAATTCAGAGTGAGAATTGAACAAAAGCTATTTTAAACGTGTATTATTTAATATTAAACATGAGTTATTTCTGTCAGAATTATTTCTTTCTCTCAAAATTTCCTTAAAATAATAAATAATTACACACATCTTTTATTATTTACAAGAATTATAATTTATGCAAAGGAATCGAATTAAAATCAAGTTTTACAGACTTTGGGTGCTTTCCAGCAATGTATACAGACAACACTGTGTAACACAGTATATCATTTTGTCCTTGTTTGCTGAATGTTAAACAGAGATGAAATGATTCAATGTTACACAGTGTCGTTGCCTTTGGAATGTTTACAAATATAAAGACAGAGATATTTTAGATACGAATAACTCAAGTATATCATAGCTCAAGTATGATTGCAACGTTAAAGTAAATCTTAAGAATATACAAAATTTTAGAACGCACTCTCGCTCTGAAGTCTTTGATGAACCATGAATTACAGACCAGTCATGCACAAGGTGTAAAACGCATTTGCCTCTCCGTTCCATTGAACAGTAGGCTGATCCTTGACCTGAGTCGGAGTGAGCACCTTGTTGATCTCGACGACAAGATTATTGGGATAGGTGACATTCAGGACGCTAGCAGGCACCTTGTCAATCACATCCGGAATGACTCCGTGAGTCTGCAGAGCCTGAGCCATGGATGACAGTAGACGTGTTCCCACTACTGATGCGATTCCTGCGAAGTGAAACAAACAGTATGTCAAAGGGAACGAGAGAATTGATGACGAAGCGAGGAATCGACAGTTGGTGGCACAATGGACATGTTGACACGCAATACTGCATGTCGAATCTCGCGAACGATCGAAACATGGTCCACTGCGCCATCAAATGCGTCTTCGCCGGGGAAGCGAGCGGGAATCGAGCCGGTTGCCGGGCACAATACCCAAACAGAGGATCGCGACGCAGATTCCGTGACGCAGCATCTTGTCGCGAACAAATTGACTGTGAGTGCCGGCTGTTCGCAGCGTGAATTGACGATTAGCGATCGCGAGCGACGGGAAACTCGCCTCTCACTCTCGCGTACGGCCCCGATTCCCGGCCGCGTGAACCGGCTCCGTCGCGTGCGCGCGCGCGGATTTTAACCCATCGAGCTGTTGTAAGCTAATTGTAAGTTCAATCGTAGGAATTGCGACATTACTCGGAGCGAGAAGGCACACAGGCATGACCGGTACGCGCGCTCGTCGGTACGTTGAACGATTTGGGCAAGCACGAGAAACGGAGAGATGGAACGTACTGGAATTGAGCTTACCCCTCTCGTCGTCCTCGCCGCTTGTAGCGATTTATGTAACTGCTCGTTATCGGCCGCCGATTATTCGCTAGCCGGTGACTCTCCGCTGACTTTCCGCGTGACTCTGATGAATTGTACAAGTGTAATTTGTACGCGATGCGCGCTGATGAGTCGTATTTATGCTTTGTGCATGGCCGTGGATAGCAGATAGAAGACCGAAAAAAAAAAGAGCTGATAATGACGTGTGCCGATCGCGATAAACAATGGAATATCAGATAAACAGATATTTTTTATTTTGAAGAAAAAAAAGATAGAGCGCTTCTCGTCTCTCGACCATCGATCGCAGGTTCCTCCTCGAATTAAGTCGTCTGGATTTATTTTATATCTTCTTAAAAGAAAAAGGGAAACCTTTTTATAAAAATTCGAAAATTATCTCTTCGAAGAGAATTGTAATTGTATGTACTTAAAGCGAGAGATTTTCGTAGTTCGCGATTGGAAGCTCCTGGCAAAATTTCAGGAGGGAAAATGGAGCATGTTTTTTAGTCGATCTCAAAATAAACTTCAACGGAATGTTAAAAATGGTAGAAAATTGGCGACGCGCGATTAGAATTTCTATTTTTAATTAATCTTTTTGCGAAGATTTTCAAGCATCGTTTATATTTAAATTAATCTCACGATTACATAATAACAAGCATATTGGCGGCATATCGCGAAGACAAGATAACATGTCAAAATTGAAAAAAAAAAAAGTAATACGATAATATATTTTTCTTTTAAATTGAAAATTTTTAAATCAAAGTTAGGAAAAATCCTTAAAAGGAAGCACTTTTGAATTTTTGCGTTTTTATATTGGAGAATTTGTTATGTAATTGATAAAGTTAATATCTCTATTACATTATAATAAAACTAATTTATTAATCTTTAAGTCAAAGTATGAAATCTTAAGACTCCAATGTAAAAAAATTTACATCTTTCACGTCAAGAATTTAAATATTTTATTAGGTTTTCAGGTTCATGTAGAATATAAAACCTTATTTTAGAAATAATAGTTGTTAAACGCCCCGCGTGAGAGATTAATGAAGGCTTAATTATTTATCATTTTGTTAACAGGTGGACGAACAGACTCGAGACGTTGAATGCACGGATTGGCCGGCGGTAAGAAGAACGTGGAATGTCCAGAGCCTCCACGTCCGCAGCCAATCGTCCGCCTCGACGACGTCGGCGCGCCTTTCCGATCCGACTTGGCGAGCCACCTCGGGCTAAGCATATTTGCCACAAGGTCGATCACCTTCTCTAGCCTCCTCGATGGACGCATTCCAAAACATCCGCTCGCATAGAGCTTGCTGTTAGCGAGGTTCGGAGTGGCGAACATTCCGAGGTTCCCAATTCTTGCGACACCTCCTTCGAGGCCGGCGAGTGATCCACGAATGATTCCCGCGAGTAAGAGTGAATCTATCATCGAGATCTTGAAGGCCAGGAATAGTTTCACCCGAGTGACAGGTCGCCGCGGAGCATTCTCCTCTTCCAGAAGGTCCCTCGCGTCGGAAGGGCGAACTGGTGAGCCGAGACTCTCAGGAGAGTCTATCCGGAGCTGTACAGCCGAGTGAGGTGACGGTGAGGGATGCCCGCCGACGTGGTGGCGTGAGGGCGCGAACGATGGAGTCGGCGAGCCACCGCGACGTGCTCCTCGGCAACGGTGGTGAACGCGCGCGCCTCCCCGGGGCGTCCGAGCCCTCGTGACGTCGCGAGGGCCACGCTTGCGGCAGGCGGGCAGGCAGGCAGAGACATGCATCAGAGCAGGCGGAAGAAGAAACGGGTGAACTACGGGGTGCGGGCGGTCGAGGTGTGCCGCGGCGCCAAGGGCTTCGGCTTCACGATATCCGGCCAGCAGCCGTGCATCCTCAGCTGCATCGTGCAGGGCAGCCCGGCGGAGGGTGCCGGCCTGCGCGCCGGCGACTACCTGGTCGCCGTCAACGGCCACAACGTCAGCAAGGTGCCGCACGACGACGTGGTGCAGCTGATCGGCAGCTCCAAGGGCATCCTGCGGCTGCAGATCGCCGAGAACTATTACTCGGACTCGTCGGACGAGGAGGGCCTGGCCACCGTAAGATCCAAGCCCAAGTACGCGCACAAGCCGCGGGCCGTTAACGCGAGTGCTTTGCAGTTGCAATGCAGGGCGGCGAAGGTGGTCAGGGATCTGCAGAGCGGCGCGATGTTCCACACGGTCCCGGCCGGCCTGGCGGCGCCCGAGCCGAAAAATCAGTACAATTATTCCGGCCCGCATTATCGCTGGAACATGACGAGCCCGCTGCCGCCGCCGCCGCCACCGGCGTCCCACAAGCGCGACTCCGAAAAGATCGTGCACAGAACGGTCGTCGGCTATCTCGGTACCATCGACATACCGAACCAGTTGCATCCGTCCTCTATGATGCAGGTACATTCCCGACACGTCTAGAATTCGTTCACAATAATTTGTCGATTAATACTCGATCGGCTGGAAATTTTATTGAACTGTTAAATTAATACAGGAAGCACGTGTGGAATTGTTCTAATATTTATTTTACATACTGTAGAATATATATAATATATAGAAATATGATGACAAAATATAATATAAACTTTAACTTGTCCTTGTTGCAGGTTTTGAGAAAGTGCATTAAAAGACTGAAGGCCGAGAAGCGGAATCCAACTACCGTTCTTCTCACCATTCACGTTGCCAACATTAAACTGACCAACTCGGAGAATCGCGTTATCGCCGAGTATCCCTCGTATCGGATAATATTCTGCAACTCCTTTTCCGAGCAAGACAAGCAGTATTTTGGAATATTAACCAAGTCCATGAAGAACACGGATGATATCGTCTCGAACTCATGTCACGTTTTCACTATTTATTACAAATTAATCGACCACGAGGTGCATTCCAGTGCATGTAACGTGTTCGGATTTATGTGTACAAAATCGTCGGAGCTAAACGTCTGCCAGGAGTTCCCCGACAGTTGTACGAGCCTTATCGGTGCCATACAGACATTGTACATATCCGATTGCACGAATGGAGAGACGAGTCCTTACAACGAGGCACGCTTACGCCTGGACGCCGCTTCTCCTCAACCGAGCAACATTAGCACGTCGACTGCTCATTCGAGCAACAGTGACTCCGGGATCGGTTTTAAGGACGATTACGGTAGCTGCTCGGGTAAAAACACGGCGAACGACTGCGAACGAAGAAGGCAATATTCCTCCAATATGCAATATAGGGTACTTTCTATAAATTAATCTATTATTCTGTTAGTTATTTTCTCTACTTTATAAATTCGATATCTAGATTCCGTTAACTTATTATCTTATGAACGATACGAATGAAAAATATTTTTAAATCCTTAGGATAAATTGAAGGATGAAGAGACGGAATCAAAAGTATAAAAATGCAAATTTTATTTGATATGAAATTTATTTATAACTTATTTATAAATTTAATACATTTTGAAATTCCAGATATTTGTTAGATATTTTCGATAACGTACAAATATAATTTATCATATTTTATACATCCATTTTAAAATAATTGAATATGATCCATTTTAAAATAATTGAATATGATGATTAAAATAATTGAATAATTGAATAAAATTGAATATGTATTAAAAGCGATTTGCTATGTTCGATTCATTCTGTCGCCGTAATCTAATTTACTTGCATAATTCATTTGCAGAACGTAAGCGCGCGATTATCTAGAGAATCTGTCAATGAGGCTGCGGGACACCGATTGACAGTTCGAGCGACCTCGGAGGCCAGATTATGGAACGAAGAACTAAAATTCGATCCTTCTAAAGGTAACATGATACAGGCAAAAATCGGGTCTTCCGCATCGTTTTTGGAATTTCTTTTACCTTTTTCTTCAATGGATTTGTCCGAAATGGGTACAGTTGAGGGCAGAGTCTTCGTTCAGCTTTGGGACTTAATAAGCGGGGATGCAGCGGTGATGGTGGGGAACTACGAAATATGCTTTTCACAGAGATGCGGCACGTGGCGGGGAGTGGGGAGGGTACGACCACCACCTGCGCCGGAACATCTGCCCCTGCTGCGACAGCACGTAGCATGTTAGCCAGTACGTCCGTTGGATCCCTCGCGTCCGTTTGCACCACGGCGCTGCTCGACGGCATCGAGGACGCTGCGGAGTCGTCTAAGGTCGCGTCGACGGAAGGACTGAAGCGTCTCATGGATACTACGAACAAGCTCAGCCCGAAAGTGTATTGCGGTCAGGTCACGAAATCGCTGGTGCACAGCTTGGAGGACATCAATTCCAGTATGGAGTACGCGCGGCCACCCTACTGTCACTCGTATTCCGGCAAGTCCGACAAGCCTCGTCCTTGGGGAAGTCTGCAGGAGATACGGAATTTTCGCAGCAGCGCCTCGGACAATTGCATAGTGAGTTTTTTTCCATTTCATTCAATCTGTCGTAGTTTGAGAACATTTTTTCCGTTTCACTGATATAAATCTGTCTCTTTCAGAAGCAATTTGCGTTTTCTGGCACTTTCGGCTTTAAATAGCTTTAAATGGCTTTGTAATGGTATTTTCTTATTCCTGCATGCTGTCAAAGTCTTTTATTCTCAGTTGGCGAAAAAAGAGAAGAAAATTTTGAACATGTATCCAGTTACATATTTTGAATTCATTTTTTGGCATGTAGTTTTTTTTTATTTATTTTATTTTTATATAAAGCAACATATATATAATGCTACTTTTTTTATTTTATAATTGCAAGTTTTTGATTTCACAATTGCCTCGCTATAAATTAATTCTGAAGAAATATATTTTTATATTCTTAAGAAATTACATTCCTTGAAAACAGCATAGTGATTTTTATTTTTTATTATATCTTATCTAAATTATCGGGAATCAACGTATTTTTTTTTTACGTCAATTAGCGAAATATACGTGAGATCGTATCTTTCCCCTCGTTTCTCACGAGTTCTGATTACATCCGAAAATGTGCATCAGTAACATTAACGCTCCCGTAGGATTTGTCGTCGCGAACGATTTCCGGTTCCTCTCGTGTACTCATTATTCACGGCTACGTCATCGTTTCCTGCCTGTGATTTGCGCTCGTGCAGACAGGCAAGGGTCAAGTGAAAACGAAACAACCAGAAACCAGATCGGCGGTTCTGTGCGAACGGGTTCCCGCGTTTTACTTACGCCACATGCATTACTTTATTTGGCATACAAGCGTATCTGTCGCTTCTAAGAATGGGATTACAAACTGCAATAGATATGGCTCATCGAATTGAGCTCACACAAATTTGTACAGGATATCTCGGTGGTCATGTACTTCCTCTCTTTCAAGTTTTGGCGAATTCAAAAGTAAATACCTCGTAGTAAAAATTAATCACAATTAATTCGGAATTCTTTTTTATAATTTGTGTTTTTTATAAATTCATTTTTATAATGTTATATTAAATATTCGTGTCTTTGTATTAAGATATAAAGTTATTAATAATAACGAGATAAAAATAGAAATTATAGAATTGCGCTTTTTTTTGCAATATTATTCGGTAAATTCGATTTATTCTCGAAAAACGATGAAAATATTATTTCATATTTCGATATTGCTTTCTATCTGTAGACAGCAACAAGGTAGAAAATTATAATTCTTAAATTCGCAGAATGACATGAATTAGTGTAATGGAATTGAAGAGAATTGAGTCGCTAAACTCAAATCTGCGTGCTGGTGCAGAGTTGAAAATAGCTCTTAACAACTACGTTGCAACCAACAATGTCTAAAGTAACGTTAAAAAGAACGTTCCCGCGAACTCAGGTTGATGCACTGCCTAAGGTGCATGAATAGATCTTGCGATGATAGATGCAGGGTCGCATAGAAGATGTCCATTCCTTATACTTCCCAATCTTTCTCATATATTTATCACAGACAACCTTTATTAATATCGTAATTACATATATCATCGAAAACTATCTTAAATATCATTCATCTCATTATTATTGAATCGTATTGTTTGTACAGCGAAACCAAGCTGATAGCTTATATAAATTAATTGTATTAATTCTATTGAAGAATTGGAGGAACGTTATAATTTATATTCTTAGGGTAAGAGTCTCACGCTCTTTCATTTAGAAGATATTAATAACACCCATTAATACACATAATGTGCAAGATAATCCCGTTCATTTATACCTCGATCCTGAGATTCTAATCGATTCGTATTCCTTACGCAGCTCACTTAAGATATCCAACACCAGTCCGCTTCTGCATTCACGAATCCCTCCTGAGTCTCCTGACCGGCCGCTCCCTGCATGCGGCCCTGCGTAGATGTTAAAACGAGGTTGAACGATAGAGTTCGTCGGTGGAGACAGAGAGGGAAAGGCCGTGACGCGGGCCCGTCGTAGTAGTGGAAGCGATGGGAGCGGAAGAGGCGCGGGGCGAGTGACGGGTCGACGATGAGAATGAATCAGTCGAGAGCATCGTCGAGGGAGAGGTGAAGTGAAGGGACCGCGAGCGTGCGAGCGAGAGAAAGGAAGGAGAGAGAGAAGGAGCGAGATAGGGAGGGAAGTGGGCCTTGTTCGAGCGTAAAGTGGCCCCAGCCTCGGCGTTGTAACACGCCGCGGCAAAATGCGGTAGTAACCGTGTGCCGCACAGTGTGTGCGGTTCGCGACGACGTCGCGGACGATTACGTCGTTCCGGGTAACTCGTTATCGCCGTCGTCAGCGGCTAGCAGGGTGCTCCTGCGGCGCGTCACGTCACGTCACGACACGTCGTCTGCCGAGACGCACCAGCGGTCGTCGCAGCGCCGTCGCTCGGCGATTCCCCCGCCGCCGCCGCTCTGGGCGGAGCCCTCCTTGTCATACAAACGAATCTTCCGTATCAGCCGACGTCGTCCGTTCTTCTACCTGTTCCGCGCGACAATATGCGACCGTCATCCGGTACCTGCGAATCCCGCGGGGCTGATAAATGACGTTACCACCGTTGCCAATGCGAAAACGCGCGGCCCGCGAGCGTGACATGGATGCGCTAGCGAAATCGGTACGTAGAGGAAAGAAGCACGGGCAGATTTGCCCAGGATATTCGCAACTGTTCCAATGCGGTGACGCATCGTTTGGCAAATTTGAAGCGGATACGTATTTAGGAAAAATTTTATCTGTAAGTTGTTTGTATTCAATGTCAGATCTCTCCCTGGTAGCACAATATATTGGCCATACATTGGCTGATATTGGCTAAACATTGGTTATCTTGGGAATACATTAGCCAATATTTTCCAATATAAAGTCAATATTGGTCATAGATTAAATGTCAATATATTAGGCTCGGTCGCACTAATGTTATTTTAGCTTTAAGTGAGATGTGTGTCTTTATTTAAAAAGAAGGATGTAGATAGACACATGTTTAAGTCTCGCTTAAAGCCAAAATAACATTAGGTCTGTTTTTTATTGCTGCACTAGTGCAATAAGTTAGAATGAAACAAATATACTTTTTCTCGTTCTAACTTATTGCACTGATGCACACTGGTGCAATAGTGCAGCAATAAAAAACAGACCTATTAATGCGACCGGACTTTATTGATATTTGTATGTACATTAATAATTGGATTTACGTTGAGTTTGCATTTTGGCTAAGATTTAGCCAGTATAATTTATATATATAATTGAGGTATAATACGGCGCATAGGTAGAAAGCTTATTTGAGAAATGTTCATTTATAAAACGTAGTAGTTTATATTTCAGAAGATTTGACGCGCAGTTTGCATAAACGGTCGATAGAAACGAGCGAATTCCGTCTCACGCAGGATGTCCTTCTTCTATTGCATTAAATTCGACACCCTGTATGTCGGGCGATTAAGTAATAAAGTGAGCGTATAGGAGAGGTCAAAGTGAACATAAATCAACATCGCGCGTACATCTCGATGGAGATGCTACGCCGTAGAAACAACGGGATAAGTCCATGGGATAAAATCAGCGACCGTAAAGAGTGCGATAATCGCGTTCTTTTCAATTAAGTCCCGACTGGCTTGCCGATTGTTCATTAGCGTCTCTCCGGCGGTGAACGCGCTGACGCGACTTATTTCCTTAATTATTGGTAATCACGGGCTTTGGGCTCGTGAGCTCATAGCGCGACGACTCATGTTTGTCTTCGTTTGAGCCACATTCCTTGAATTGTTCGATGCACGAAACGTTTAACTTCCTTCTCGCGACATTGTATCGCAACTATTGTTATCTTTCTGAAGCTCGTCTAGTTATACCGTAATGTCAATTGAGAAAAATCGTACGTGGGAAGATGAAATTGCGCGTTGGCTCTCCGCACGTGTAGGAAGTAATGGGGAAAGGGGATGGGAAAATAGAGCACGCGAGGCGAACGATCCAAGAAAGCGTTTTCTCATAGCGCGCACCTGTTGCGTGCACGACAGGTGCTGAACTGCAAAGGTTCCAACTTGGAATGCGCCGAAGCAAATATCAGAATCTCCCCCGGAGACCTCGCGATATAATGGACAAATAAAACCGCGAATAGAAATCGTCGATTGTGCGTAATAATAATGTTGACTAAGCGATTACCATAGAACGCGAGGAATTATTAATAAGCCACACTTATTTTAAAATGATTTCTATGTCTGAATTCTATGATTTCTATTCTGTTATATTGTCAAAAAATTTTTTCTTCAATTGAATAATCTAATAATAGTTTATTTAAAAATGTGTAAGTTCAAAGAAAAGTAAGAATTATCTGACAATAAGTATATTAATTTGCCAACTTTCTTTAATATTAGGTTAATTAGACCAGAAGAGAAATTTTTAATAACAAGATTTATTAGTTGAAATAAAGTAAAGAAATAGAAGATGAAATTTTCTTTATTTAGACACCTCTATCAAGTTAGCCTCCCCATCGCAAAAAAATCCGCACCTATCAAAAAATTTAGTACTATTTAGTTGCTAATTAGTTACCCGATTTTGTTGCTCAAACCGTTTAGCAGGAAATAAAAATCGAAATGAGGGGGGGGGGCAGCTTATTGTCAAGCTAGCCCCCCTTCATAATAGAAAAAATATATAGAGTGCTCAAATCGAAATTCCCTTTAAGAATCAACAATCGCCAATTTTGTTGCTCGTCTTTAAATAATTATAAATAAATAATTTGTCCCCGCGACCGCCGTTTCTCACGATTTCGCAGCTTAAAAGTTAGTTGTAAGATTTTGTTACTCGACCGTTTTTGGTCTTAAAATTTGTCTTGAACCATCCCCTTTCAAAGTATATAATTACTGATTTTGTTGCTCGTCTCTAAATAAATATAAATAAATTATTTGTCCAAAAACAATGTTCTTTGATTTATTTTTCAATTTTTATTTTATTAATAGAATCTATTGCATCTATTGCAGTATGGTAGTACAGAGTCTTGTGACAAGAACAATGACTGCAAAGGAGTGCACACGTGGGCAAATGGATTTGAGAAATTGTTGGAGGATCCAAAGGGCTTGCAAACGTTTGCTGTAAGTAATGCGCGATTCCTTTTGTGTTTATTGAAAATATTACTTGCGCGTCATACAATTACTGAACGCAGTTGATCTTATTTAAGGAATTTCTCAAGAAGGAGTTTAGTCATGAAAATATATATTTTTGGGCCGCTTGTGAGAGATATAAAGATACTAAAGATGCTGCTTTACGACGTCGATTAGCTTGTCAAATATATCAGCGCCATTTGTCGAGTACAGCCGCCGAGCCAGTAAACGTTGATAGTCATGCGTCAGGACAAATTACCCAAGAATTACTCGATGAAGCACCCGCGGATTTATTTCTACAAGTATGTATATTATTAACAGCTTGTCTTGTAATTTTTATTTAAAAAAAGAATATTGCATGAGATAGTTATATTTTATGAAAAATAAATGTTACATTGTTAAATCTCTCAAAATATTTTTTCTTTATCTATTTCATTATAAGATGAATATCTGTAAATTATATTATTGTATATTAAATAAAATAATTATTATTGTTTTAGGCTCAGAAACAAGTATTCAACCTAATGAAGTTTGACAGTTACCCGAGATTTCTACGGTCGGAACTTTATCGTGCCTGCTTGGAAGTGGGGAGCGCCGTTGTTGATACAGAAGACTGTGATCTACATCTTACAAGTTCGCCTAGCGTAAAATTAAAGAAGAGTCATTCCGATGCGGAGGATCGTTGTCGAAAATCGATTCTTCCCTGGAACAGAAAAAATAGGTGAATTATTTAATAATTTTATTATCGATAAGCGAGAATGTTTGTTTGTATGTATATATATTTATTTATTTTACTAAAATTTTGCGATTTTATTTTACATTTTTAGATCTAAATCGAAAGATCGTGGAGAATCCGAGTACAACAAAGCCCCTAGCCGAAGTGAGACTATATATAAAAGCTTTACAGTTATTAAGAGAGAAACAGAAGGTAACAATAATGAGGACACTGTGTCAATATCCAGTAGTCGGTCATCATTAGCGTCGTGGGATTTGGCATTACGGCAATCATTTAACAAAGTAAGTATTATGGTTAACACTAACTTGATAATGATGTTTTAACTAAATATAAAATTGTGATTGAATACATCTTGATAGAATTGCCATTCTTTTATAACTGTATTAAGAAACTCGTATGAATTGTATGTGCAATTGTATTGAAGTGAAACTCGTGCAATTTTTGTGATAAATTTCTTCAATTGCAACTTTGAATTATTTTAACGAGTGTTGTGTGTAAATCTATTTTGTAGAATGCTTTTGGTAAATTTTTTTTCTTTTTGAAAAGGTAGTTATTATTACATAATAATCGGGTGAAAGAGTAGTATACATGTTGCATTAATCCACTAAGATGTAGCAGCTGCTGTAGAATAGATTTAATTCAAACTGCTATAAATCTTTTTTTTATTAAGTTTTTGGACTTGTATTGCAAAACAGTATCAGGCCATTTGATGTAGATTCTAAAGTGAAAACGTGAAAATGTACATGTCAATCAATGTATACGTGAGCGAATATGTATTCACTTGTAGTCTGTATCGTCTTGCGATGGGCAAACAAACGAAAAGAGAGATGCTCGCGGCAAATGTACGGGTTTATGTCGAGTCATATTGCCTGATGGATCTACTACCGTAGTGACAACCAGTCAAACCGAGAGCATTAAAGACGTGGTTACTCGTCTCCTCGATAAGCGAGCTCTACGATATTCTAATTATGATGTTCTGATACTAGCAACAGATGAGGTTTGTGCTGCCTTCTGTTTAACTGAATGCAATCATTACTGAAAAATACTATTGATATGATGCATGCACTTTTGCTTTCCTGCATTACAATAAAATTTATTTTTTTCTGTAATTTTATATCTTGCATGAAATAAACATCTAATGGGTAATGTATATTTCTTTCATTTATTATTTTGTTCATATTGTACAATACAATCTGGTGAAGGAAAAAGTAAAGATTGTTTTATTATGTTTTGTAAAAGTGCAAAAATAATTTCCTGCTATATTTGCATATTTTGCCTATAATACTCATATTTTAATCATTAATATGTGTTTTTGATAAATTATTGCGTTAGTGCAATTAAAAATTTTTAAATTAGTGCAATTTAGAAGACTGTTACACAATTATTCTATATTATGTATTTTTCATTTGCAGATGGTGGACACGAAATGTTTTTCATCAGTATTAGCAGGCCAGGAAGTGGAAGTGGTTCTCACAAAAGTTTTAAAAGTAGAATTACCCTCGCGAAGGATAATAAGCGTTATCGCTCACAAGGGTAAAACTTTGAAAGAAGTTTTGAGACCTCTCCTAAATAAATATGGTTTCAATTTAGACTTGATTAGTATTTGGAGCGAAGGCCGTTGCGTTCCTATGGATATTATGGCTATCAATGCACCTACACGCATTATTGTAGTGGCAAATGAAGAAGGTTAGTGTATTATCACAATATAATTATAAATCAAAAGGATTATTCTTTGTAAAATATATTTTTGGAAATAATATTCATCCATCTATTATTGATATTCTAATTTTTGTGTTACGGCAACTTCATGTTAAATACTATAATATAAAAGTGGAGAAAATCGTAATCCTAATATTAAAACAATGTTATTTAATAAATTGCTAAAACAAATATTAATTAAATGTTATTTTTTACAGATTTTCAACGAGAGTTACATACTGCCAAGTATTTAAACGAATTGCCACATGCACAACCAACTCTCGATGAAATTACTAATAAAGTATTTGAGGAACTTCTGGTTGGGAAAAGTAGAAATAAATATCAGTATAGTGAAGGGTCATGTAAGGTAAGAATAATAATACTTAAAGAATAATCTTCTATTACATATTCACTCTTTTATTATTCAACAAATTATTTTTAATATTCTTATATCTTTTTTATTATCTTTTACAGTCGGATGATCAACGTTCGGAAGGATCTTCCATATTATCTAGCAAATTCTTTCTTCGGGATTCGACAATTCATGGGAAGAAGAAGGTAATATACTTGACTTTTATATCTTTCCTATTAAGAAATTCAATTTTGTATACACACTCACTTCTGGTTTTTTTTTTATCAAGACGAAATCTAAATGTTGCAATACAAATGAGAAGAGTAATACAAACGATTGCATACATGAGAGCGCACCCAAATCTCAGCCCCCACTTATCGCAAAGTGGCGTAATGGCGTAAAATTACAACTTCCAGGCAGATTTGATGGAGATGGTAAGAACGATATATCTTCTTTTTTTTTCATATAAAATGTCTTACAATCTATAGAGCCAGATTTTAAACAGTTTATTTTATAAATATAAAAATATTTAATGTTAAAA
The DNA here is from genome assembly GCA_011636635.1 of Tetramorium simillimum. Classification (NCBI taxonomy): domain Eukaryota; kingdom Metazoa; phylum Arthropoda; class Insecta; order Hymenoptera; family Formicidae; genus Tetramorium; species Tetramorium simillimum. The sequence continues at coordinate 25,665 of VBVQ01001671.1, forward strand.
ATTATTGACTTAAAAATGTCAAAAAAACAAAATTTTAAATAACGATTTAAGTTAAAACTTTTTCTTTATAGAGTTATACGAAGGATTAAAAAGGGCGCAAAGATCGAGATTAGAGGACCAGAGGGGGACCGAAATCAACTTTGAACTACCAGATTTTTTAAAGGTATAGTCAAATGTACATATGAAATATTCAGTTTATTCTATTCTATCTTATATTGGGATTTTAGTAGCAGTTAAAAATTTTATGTGTGCACAAATGTAAATTTTTAAGATCTGTATATCATGTTTCGATTTTAAAAAATTATAAAATTATTGATTAGAACAAAGAAAACGGGAAACCACCGGACAACAAGATGCGAAGGACTCGGGTAGTGTCGGCCAATTGCGAGGGCACCACCAAGTTTTACGATTCTGGCGAGAACAAGCAAAGCAGCAGCGGATACGAGTATCCTGCGCACGTGACGAACGGAGCCGCGAGTGAACGATTCTCAGGCTTGGTTAATATTACCGAGCCTTTAAGTAAGTGCCTTGACAACTCGTTCACTCTAGACGGCGACAGGACATTGGTGGATGGAGATCAAACGATCATCGAAAATGGTACTGATTCCCCATCGAAGAGCCCGCACTCAGGGAGCTACGGAAGCACGGACATGTCGCATACGAAGCTGTCGAAGCCTCCGCCGTTACCGCCGAAACCTAAAAATCTTGTCGTAAACATGGTGAAGAGCGGATACATCGCGTCCCCGAAAACTCTACAAAGGCCTAACCATGTGATCGAATAAAACAACCGAACACTATGTAAAGAGAAAGATATTGTTTAATTAACGTAACGATTCGCTTTTAGCATAGACCGTTTTATGTGATGCCACGATTAACCGTTTGAATACAACATGGTACGATATCTGAGTAAACTTCTTTATTATGTTTATGATTTACTAGAAGGGATGACTCCGTGCGGGAGTTTGTTCGGACGGAGACTACAGGGCAGCATTAATCGTATTTCCCTATTATGCCTTTTTCTAACATATTCACATTCCGCAACTTAGATTTTATCCCGAAAACGTTCTGTCCTGTCGTGCCTTGATACTAGAATGTTATTGTATGTAAATTTTAATTTAATGGAATTATTTTCATTATTTTTATTTCAATAAAATGTGTCGATTTTTTAAAGAACGTTTTTCTTTTATTTTGTACTTATTGTATATTCATATGCATTTATATTGAGTCTAATATCATGGTAATTTTGTGTCTCTCACGTTTATTTTTAAATCTAAATTTTAAAAATGGATACAATATTTTTTATTGGTGGGGGGGGATGACATTTTTTGTTAGTTTCGTCTGAGAACGGTCGATTCGTAATTAATGAATCTCGAGTTTTATATGATGAAATTGATTGGAAAATTAAAAGTTGTGAGTGAAGGAATATGATTCATTCTGGAAACTTATAACTTTCGATAAGATAGAAGATTGTTTTTTAGTTATATGTAATATTTATCGTAGTATCGTAGTATTATTAAACGACGATAGCATTCTAGGATCAGATTAGATATGTAATAGTAAACGTATGATATATATTTTATATATTCGAGTTTCTTCGCAAACCGTTTTGACCAGAGAAACAAGAAAAGTCCAGGTGACAACAATCTATGCGCTTATTAGATGATTATAGGAACAAATGTTAATAAAAAAAAAGTATGCTTCAAAGGAGCAAGGTATGATAAAGAAAAAGGGACGATCTATTTTTAATATTTCGAAAAATGTATTAATTAGATGTATCTTACAAAGGGATCGCGTCCTATACGGTGACTTTGATAAAGTTATGTATTACGCACGCTGGAAAAAAATGTACGTGCGTAACAAACAGAAGATACTCATTATAGAGAAAATTGTGCGAAACAAATTCATTTATATATCGTTTTGGTGGGGCATCTATTGCGACATGCTAATATATTGTATTATGTGATTGTCTGAAACTGTTAGGCAAGATCTAATAAATTTTTTAAATTTTACAGAAAGCCTTTGTTCACTTTTGGCTACGTCCTTGCATCGCCTTTAATTGTCTTCGTTCCTAAGAATAATAAAAAGAAAACTTCCTTATGTATTATCCTTTAGGGCCTAAGCAGAATAGTTGACTTATAGCCTTAATTTAATATCTATAATGTCTGATTTTGTAACGTTTGATTAAAGAAAAAAAGAGAAGTGCTAGATAAATTCCATATTAGAGTAGTCTGTATCAAGAAATTTAATATTTAGAATCTTGAATCAAAGCATTTTGAATCAAGGATTTCTGATACGGTTCTAAGACTTTCATAATAACATGATCGCGATAATACTTATATTAATTTTTGTTAAATATAATGAGAATTAATGTAATATAAGTATTTCTTTGAAAAAATGATGTCTTAATGAATCTTAATTTAATTACTCTTATCTTTAATTAATTCTAATGAATTAATTCTTAATGAATCTTAATTTAATTACTCTTACTTTAATTAATTCTAATTTAAACAGCAATTAACTTATCAAGCAGTATCTGAATTATTTTATTAATACGGATACAGAGAGAAAATAATTAATATTGAACAGCTTTATTGTTTTATATATGAAAAGAAAAATTAAATTTAAATTATACACAGGTAGAAATTTAGCTTGACGCAAAAGTACCAAATGATTGAATTAAACGATTATTTAATTATTTTTCTTTTTTTCCTTTCCTTGGTGAAAGTCTCCCTGAATATATCAGCGATGTATCAGCGATAATTATTCTTTGTCTTCTTCTATCTTATCTTTCAAAAGGATTGGAAAGATTGAAAATTTGCGGTGGTTTGAAGACCGGGCAGGAATTGTAAGAAAAATACTGTTTGCACAATAAAAAGAAAATATACTTGAACTCCACTAGTACAACTGATTTTATTTCTAATTTTTACTCCAGGTCTTAACTCTGTGGAATCCCAACGATGCCCGCTAGCGAGTGTCGCGCACCCGTACGCTCACGGATGCGAGACCTCGCTGGCAAGATCTTATAAATTTACTTCATATTTCCGGTGTTAGTTTTGGCGCTCACTACTTCTCGCATGATGTCGCAGCCAACAGCTGGCGCGCCCTACGTACTATTACTACTACGTACGTATCATGTGATAGTACGCTGTCTTCGTCGCTCTTACATCTTCTTCTTTATCTTCTTCTACTTTTAAATTCTTATAGATCTTTCAAAAATTTTTCGTAAATACGTTGCGAATTTATGCATTTCATCATCTTAAAAATTATTACGCATTCGTTAGACGTAGAGTTTGGAACTGAAACAATATGTGCACGAATATATAATTATTACAATGCTAATTATGTTATTAATAATATGTTTATGATGCAATAGTAAATTGAAATGTAGAAAATGAATTTAAAAACCTGTATTTTGAATAAGCTATAGCAAATAAATTTTACTTACATAGATAAAGTTATAATAACAAATTTTTAAATAATTTTATTTTATAATTATATACACATATGTATATGACATTAATAATTGTAATATGAATAAAGTGATGAATTGTTTATATTTTTTAGGAGTATATATTTTTATTATGTATTTAATTTTATATCTTTCAATAGATATTTACCTTTATTTTAACAGGTGTCTAATATTTGATTCCATACACGGATCTTTTCAACCACCTCTTCACACGGCTTCTTTTTTGCGAGCGCATCTTCTTGTAGCGCTTTCTTTATGTTTTCCATATCCAAAGTTGTACCATTCATCTGGAAATTATATTATTTATGTATTTTATATATACAATATATACATATATGTATATATAAAGAAACATAACAAATATGCTAATATAAATATAATTAAAGTGCAAATTGGCTTTGAAATTATAGTTTTCAGATTTTAATTACTTCAATATTTGCGTTAGTTCTATATTTACGTTTAAACAATTATATAATTGTATAGAATAATTTCCTAAATCTTTTGTAGATAGTTCCACTTCCATAATAATCAAATAAAGCAATATATTATATATATATAGTATTTTTTTCTTAATTTGACGTATAAAAACAAAGTACAATTCTTTTTTAAGTTTTTATAAAAAGAAAATTGTATAAAATCAAAACCCTGAAAGATTTCGCGGGATTCGTTATCAATTTTAAAATTAAGTAGAAAGAGAGAAAGAGAGAGAGAGAGAGTTTGGTTTCTAAAAATAGTTGAATTACAGAAATCCATTAAATCTAAAAGAATTAACAAATTAGAATAAAAAATTTTTTTATAGCAATTTTTTTACATCTGAAAATTTTACCAGTTCTTTTTTCTGCAAGAGACAGGCAAGGAAACAGCTTTCCTTTAAGGCATCTTTTAAGACATCTTCTGAGACAGAATCTAGTATTGTTTCATCAACGCCTGGTATTCTAAAGCCAAAAACCCCATATTGACTATAAAATCCAAAAAATTTGTATGAATTAATTTACATTATTAATAAGATGTTCTTTGCTACAAGATCATTTAATAAGACTTAAACAATAAAATGCATGCAAAATAATTATTTGTTTCCAAGTATTAAAACTATTTTTAACATACAAATATTAATATTTTAATTTCATCATTTAGTTGTAATTATACATTAAATGATAAATTTGTAAACTATTATTTATTATTTATGTATAAGAATATGTATAATATGTGTAGATGTATAAAGAATATATGTATTAGAATAGAAATTGAAGCCAGAATTATCATGTACCGTGTGTGATTGGGAAAAATTTTTATTTATAACAATTTTTGCCAAACATACTTACCTACTCACAATAAGTGACGAAGTCGTGTGTAATATCTAACATTCTAAAATAAACAACACTAAACTATAAGTTAAAATTTTAAAATCTAATACAAATTTAGATTTTTTTAAACCTTTCTTTTGTGAACTACAACATGCACAATTAATTTTTTCCTAGTAAATTATAAAATTTGTCAAATTATTCAACAGTTTGCAAAAAATAAGCGTTTTGGTCGCATTTCAGTATAGAAATAATTATTAACAAAGAAATGTTAAAATTGAAGATCCTATTTGTTTATATACTCTAAGATATATGCAATAATAAATAATATTATACAAAAAATAAAAAATAATTAGTTTATCATTTACAGTATAAATAACGTGAGGTGTAATTTACATCCCACGCGCCTTCTTACGTTTTAAATTTTGACGGGTCCACTGGAGGGTTAAAAAATATTGTAATTTCAATTATAAATTTAAGTGAAATTTCAGCAGGACGCTTGATAAATTATTAAAAGGATTTATTTGAAAGATGCAAAGTAATTTAAGAATACCTTTGGAGAGGTCTAAAGTTGGCACTTTAAAATGTGAATTTTGTGAAATCCATATATAAGTAATTAAAAATTTTCAAAGCTAATTAAATCCATAGCTAATTAAAAAAATGTACTTAGGGTTGTTAATGATAAAATTTTTTAATCTTTTCTTACAAGGGTGGGCGAAGAACGGTTATGAACAGTATGAACGGTTTATGAACAAACGTGGACAAATTATGGACAATCAAATGTCATCAATTTTGTGATTAGAAATTCGCATTTCGTATTTCCTCACAGATCTTCTGGATCTGGAGTAATCATCTGAAATACATATCTAGTAGGAACCCAAATAAGAACACATGCAGAAAAATTTGAGCATCATTTCAATTTTAATTATTTATTTTAATTCAATTTTAATTTAAAATATTATGTACAATATATTGTATAATAAGTTTAAATCTAACTTTTATAATCATTAATTCTAAATTTAATTGTTGTAATATATAGTAATTGTATAATTAAAGCGAATCACTTTAGCACAATTATTACTGAATACATTTCAGAAATTAATTTTACAATTATTGTAACAATCGTTACAGCATAAAGTTGTACTATTATTATTCAAGGAATAGTATTATACAAGGAATAGAAATTTTTTATTTTTTATCTTTTTAAGTAATTTGGCTTCATAATTTTCTCAATATTTATAACTTATGATTATAAAATTCTTTTTCAGCGACAGATATGCGTTTATGACAATTATTGCGAAATGCTGTGAATAGAAAGAAGCAATAATTGTGCGTTCATTACAAAAGTTTCCTATCCTAGGAGCGAGAAAGGCGGGAAAAAACGGAGTACAGAAAGTGTAACTGACGAGCAAACCTTCTCCTATCGTTTCCCTCTCCCCCACCTCCTCTACCCTCCCACACACG